>PVIH01013463.1:0-58315 GCA_004025045.1 Sigmodon hispidus
AACCTCAGGAGGTATCACCATCCCTGACTTCAAGCTATACTATAGAGCTACAGTAATAAAAACAGCCTGGTACTGGCATAAAAACAGACTTGTGGACCAATGGAATAGAATTGAGGATCCAGACATTAACCCAAAAACCTATGAACACCTGATCTTTGACAAAGAGGCCCAAAACATTCAATGGAAAAAAGATAGTATAGTTAACAAATGGTGTTGGCATAGCTGGATGGAAGTGTGTAGAAAAATGCAAATAGATCCGAGCCTGTCACCCTGCACAAAACTCAAATCCAAGTGGATCAAAGACCTCAACTTAAACCCAGCCACTTTGAACTTGATAGAAAAGAAAGTGGGACATACACTTCTACGAATTGGCACAGGTGACCACTTTCTAAATATAACACCGGTGGCACAGGCACTAAGACCAACAATCAATAAGTGGGGTCTTCTGCAAAGCCAAGGACACTGTCAATAGGACAAAACGCCAGCCTAAAGAATGGGAAAAGATTTTCACCAACCCTACAAGTGATAGAGGACTGATCTCTAAGATATATAAAGAGCTCAATAATCTAGAGCCCAAAACCTTGAATAACCCAATCAAAAAATGGGGTACAGATCTAAAAAGGGAATTCTCAGCAGAGAAACTACGAATAGCTGAAAGGCACCTGAAAAAGTGCTTATCATCTTTAGCCATCAGAGAAATGCAAATCAAAACAACTTTGAGATACCACCTAACACCTGTTAGATTGGCTAAGATAAAAGGCACAGATGACAGCCTATGTTGGAGAGGATGTGGAACAAGGGGAAAACTCCTCCATTGTTGGTGGGAGTGTAAGCTTATTCAGCCACTTTGGAATGCAATATGGCGGTTTCTCAGAAAATTGAGAATCAGTCTCCCCAAGGACCCAGCAATACCACTTCTGGGTGTATACCCTAAAGAGGCACATTCACACTCCAAAGGTATTAGCTCAACTATGTTCATAGCAGCATTATTTGTGACAGCAAGAATCTGGAAACAACCTAGATGTTGCTCAACTGAAGAATGGATTAACAAACTGTGGTACATCTACACAATGGAATACTACTCAGCAGTAAGAAAAAATGATATTCTAAAATTCACAGGCAAATGGATGGATTTGGAGAATATCCTCCTGAGCGAGGTATCACAAACTCATAAAGATAAGCAGGGGATGTACTCACTCATTAGTGGTCTCTAAACAAACTAACAAGAAAGAAAGCAAAGCATGCCCAAGCTGCAAACCACAACCACTGAACAGCTTGGGATCAGAAACACCCTGGACTGACCCTTCAGATCCCACTCCAACTATAAGAACACCTGACTCACTCTTGAGGGAGGGTGGACAAAACTGGATTTGCCAGGAGTGGAGACTGATCTAAGCATTATTGGGTCAGTGGGACCATAGGACTGTCTGCTCCCTGCCCAGGGAGGGGATGGGGAGTTGTAGAGAAGAAAAAAATGACCTGATGTGGTGGGAGGGGGAAGGGACCTTGAATAAGGATATACAGGGATGAAGAAAAAAATTCAGAGGGAAAGCTGAACACAAAGTAAATATATGTGTAGCAATCTTTAAAAAAAAAAGAAGTTACAATGATCCAATAAATTATTTTGAATGAAAAAAAAGAAAATAATGAGAATCTTAAGCCACATGAAACAATCCATCTATGATTGGGTCAGTACTGAAATAGGTGTTATGATAAAATGACTGATTTCTGTCCCTTCTGCTCACCATATTACAGTCAGGAAATTCAATACTACTTTCTCCAAAACTGTCAAATCTATTTTAACAGCACTTATAGGCATATACAGATTCTCTATCCAAGCTAAGTATATAAAATTTTATCTTGAAATTTTATCATCATCATCATCACCATCATAGTTCTGTATATATCATTGCATAGATCCATGTATCATGGCACACATATCTCCACTTCAGGGAGCACCTTGATGGACTTGATTCTATACAACACTTTCTTTCCATGAATTCCAGGAATCCAACTCAGGTAGAGGCACAGCCCTGCCAAGAAAGCTCATTTATCTACAGAGTCATCTCTTGTTCCCTGAGAGTATGAACTTGAAGAAAAAGATTCATTCATTTCATGTACATGTGTGAGTGCTTTTGCCTGGCAATCTGTATGCTCTACACACACACATGCATGGTACTTGAGGCCTGTTTCATCAATATCTTCCACTCTATCTGCCCTGTTATTGCATCAAAGGAAAAAACAGTGTCAATCCTTCCTTAGAACAATGTGTATATTATAGAGGTCCAAATCTCACAAGCTGGAGCTGGAACATAGGACAGCCTGTGAAAGCACTTACTGTTCGCACAGGACATATGTTGGTGTCTGAGGATCCATGTGCACCCTCAGCACTGTCTTTAAGTGCAGTTCCAGGACATGAGGTACAGATCATTGACCGGGAGGAAGACATTAAGACTCAGGATGGTCTAGCAAGTGTGAGGTATCTCCAGAGTGAGGAAGGGGTGATGAGTAGGTACAGAATTTCTAGTCAGATAAGAGGGACAGAGTACACCAAGAGATGGATGTCTCCTCCTACCAAAGAGACAGAGGAAGTAGAACAAAAATTACATGGGATCCTGAGTCAGGCTGAAAAAATGATGAGACTCTACTACTAAAAGCCCAACAAGAAGCAATTTGAGGTTTAGGGGTTTATTCCAGATTATGCTTCAATGCTGACATTTCCTCCTGGGAGGAAAGACACAACAGCAGGCCGGGAAAGTGTGGCCAGAGGTCTAGGGAACAGACTGGTCACACTGCATTTATACTCAGGAAGCAGAGAGCAAACAGATAATCACTTCTATGTATAACACTTTGACCTCATTACTGATTTTCAAACATGACTCCTCAAGAGGCTCCATACACTTTGCTGTGGTACCCACAGTGAGTTCAGACACATGAGACTGTGGTGGTGGGACACTTCAAAACCAGAACATATATGTTTTAGGACCTTTAATGAATTGATCTTGTGTCACATATTAGATTATTGGTAGAAACAGAGGGACTCATTTTCTCATGTGATGCTTTTTATCCATTAAAGATAGTAAACCCCAAGCACAAAGTGCCTCTTTATCCTCAGGGTGCTTTTATTAATAAATAGTTCAGTAATTTCACTAATATTGCCTCTAGCTGAAACCACACATGTGAAATCCAGACTCTTTTGTGACAACAGAGAAGTCACACAGAATGCACAAATATAAAAAAAAATGGATAGAGAATTTAACATTGTTTTGTATGTCTCATGGCATAAAAAGATGAACGAAAAAACTTCCTTATGGGGGGGAAAGATCAGGCTTTCACCAGGCTTAACCCTGCTTCCTCTGTAACCCCAAGGAAGGCCAGGTGGAAAGAACAGGCAATGACAAGCTTGCCAGTAATGTAGAAGGACTTTTACATCACTCAGCCAGCGGCTACGTGGAGAGGGATTCATATTTCTGATGAGTTAATAAGAAAAGTTGCTGAAGTTTATAGGTCTTTGATACTAGACTGTTTACGATCCAGCCTCAATCTACCTAATGTTCTTGGTTTGTCTCTTTCAAACAGGTCTATAGGAACTTGATCAGGATATGGGAAAGTCTTGAGAATAATGCAGGCCATTTTGGGGAGTAGACACTAAGCATGCACACAAGATAACACAGACATCATTTAAAACCTGTTATCTGAATGGAGAGCAGAGATATATAAGAACAATGTCTTGAGAATTAGAAACTAGGATGTTCTATGTATAACACTTTGACCTCATTACTGATTTTCAAACATGACTCAGAATGTTACTTCTGAAGAATCAAAACATAAGCTTCCACTTTACAGAGGTATGGTATGGTCAGTCAGTCCCAATCCATGTGAATGAGACAATATTGACAGAAAAACAATGTGACTCAGTGTGAGAGGACCAGCGTCCAAATCACCTGAAGATCCATGGAAACTAAGTGAAATTTATGCAGCTATCTACAACTGCCTAAGGAGTTACATTAAGGCTCAAGATATCAAAAATCAAATGAATATAAAGACTTACATAATAGCACTACGTCTAAAGAATTGTTCCATGGTGTTTGCTAAATGCTAGAACAATCAGCAAGATAGCAGGGGGTGGGTCCAGAGACAGCTGCAGAACAGTGGACAGTGGCTATTTCTTTTCATTATTTACCTAACATGGTGTTTTACAGTCTGTGAAGATTGTATATCACATTGAGGTAGAGAAGTAGGTAAGGGACTATCATAAAGATATATGCCTCTATGACATAATTACCCTGACAGAAAGAAAATAACTTAGAACAGGTATAGGTGTTTTACTTTTCAGTTCTTGGCATGAATATTGACGCAGGTATCAAATGCCTCCATCTCTTCTACTCTGTGTGTTTCTAATAATCAGATACCCATGCTGACCAGACCACACAATGACTCAGAGTCCATTCTAACACTGATGTTACATTACAGTTGTGGTAATGGTGGGGGAACACTTTGTTACGAGTGACACACTCTGAATAAATTTTGGTGATTTATTAGATGTGTCTGAGCATACCACTTTCAAGGTGACAACTGCACTCAGCACTGTCTGTAGAGCCTTAAAAAGTCCAGAGAAGAGAAGGGCAGAGCCTCACCAGCTGTAAGGGTGCATGTTCCCTGCTCATGCCTCTTCAACGAAGTCCAGTTTCTAAACTACAAACTGTACTATTCACAGTTCATCCCTGAGCAAGACACACAGTCCTATCCACCTTCCGCAAAACAATCTGTAGGAGATGTCTTCAACATATAGAGGTACTCTCAGTCTCAAGGATTTTTAGAAATCCTGCCATGAAATCACATTGCTTGACAATGACTGTATATATCCATTCAGTGTATTGGCTCCTCAGATTCTTCATTTATCAGCTAACATGGAACTGAGCATCTATAAGAAGTATCCTTCATCCATAAATGTACCTCATCTTGAAAAGAAGTATGGTCAAAATAATGAGACCATATTAATAGCTTACAAGACTTAAGCCCATTTGGACTTACATTAATGTCTTCTATGGTACTTGGAATCAACCATGTTTAATTAAAATACAATTATGACACATATCCACCATTTTTTCTATTGTAGAGTCTCCCATTATCAAAATCAATTTGACAACAAGCAGATGAGCTTTTTATTTTTCTGGGTTTTGTTGTCATGATAGCTGTTTTAATTTTTCAGAGTCTAATGTCACAACCAGAGCTCACCAGAAATTGCTTCAGATTGATCACCATACACTCTACTCTACAGTGCTAGAATTACAAGAATTCCCAACTCCCCAGGGCATGCAGTGCTGATCAAAAAACCCACATCTTCTTATAGTAGCCCAATTTTCTGTAAGCTAAACAACCTGAGCATGCCTGGGCTTTGTGTCCACAGCACAATGCACAGATGTTACCTTCAGATTTGAACAGTGAGAAAACCAAGAATTCTCTGTTAGTTGAAATTAGTCTGGAAATAAAAAGCTAAGGTTCCCCCATAATTTTTTACCCATATCTTGATAAGGTAATAAGCAGAGTTTATAGTTAGGAATTTGACTTTTATACCTCATATCTGAAAACACATTTTGTTCTTGTATTCCCTAGCTATCCATCTTAGGACATATGCCTCCCTGTCCTGGAAGGTTCTTCTTTAATAGGGCATGCTGAGAAATGAATTTGTCATACAGATCTGTGATGAGCTTTAAATTAATAGGGGAAAAGTGTGAACATTGTTCATTAATAAACATGACTGAATAAGCCAAGAATATTTTCTTTAAGAAAACAATTAAGACATCAGGAAACGAGATAGATAAGTTTTACTCTTCTATATAATGTGAGTCTAAGGCAATCTGAAAATATTTCATTGGGGTGATACTGAAATAAATGTTAGGGTTAGGGTTAGGGTGATTGTTTCTACTTGGGTGTAATGGCCCATGCCTTTAATCCCAGCACTTGAGAGTCAGAGGCAGAAGCATCTCCAAGTTCAAAACCAGCCTGGTCTACAGAGTCAGTTCTAGAACAGCTGATTCTACAGAGAACTCTGTCTCAAAAAAAAAAAAAAAAAAAAAAAAAAAGAGAAGAAAAAGAAAAGAAAAAGAAAGAAAGTAGATTTTCTCTTCTTCAGAATATTTTGAAATCAGGACTATTGGCACTTCTTTCTAGATATTGGTCAAACCTCTTTTAACTCCATAGGTCAGCATCTAGTTTCTATATTAACCATATATTCTTGATATTGTTGGTGTGTGTAAGGTGTGTATTTGTGCATGCCATGTCACGTGTGTGGGTTTAGAGGATAATTTTGGAATTTCTTCTCTTTTTTATGGTTTATATGTAATCTGAGAATAAAACACAGGTAGTCACGTTGACTTTGTTTGTTTATTTGTGGCTATCTATGAGTGCCTGCATGTATGTATGTATGTATGTATGTATGTTCCCCACTTCTGTGTCTGATAGCATCTGAAGCAGAGGGTACTTGATGGCCTGGAACTGAAGTAACAAATATCTGTGAGCATCTAAGGTGGACACTAGGACCTGAACCTGAACCTGGATCTTCTAGAAGAGTAGAAAACATGGGACTGGTGCACAATTACTCCAGCCCCTGAAGTATTTGCTTGTGTCCAATGGTGGTTTATTTAAAAGTAGAAGATACTGGTGGTATTGTACTTAAAAAATAGCCACTCTGGCTGCTAAAACACCTTCCAAGTCTTTTGAGCTGTGGTAGAATGGCCCTCTTGCACTCTAAAACAAGTTTCTTGCCAGGTATTTGTGGCGGTCATAGAAAAGCAACTGATACACAGGATTCAGTGACCATTTCAGTATCGCTTCTGCCCACTTGGGAGACCTTTAAATTGACTTTCTTCCTCAATCCTCCAAACAAAAATAATAACC
Source organism: Sigmodon hispidus (assembly GCA_004025045.1). Lineage (NCBI taxonomy): Eukaryota > Metazoa > Chordata > Mammalia > Rodentia > Cricetidae > Sigmodon > Sigmodon hispidus. The sequence continues at coordinate 6,901 of PVIH01013463.1, forward strand.
CAATTGTTCCTCTACCTCCTCACTGGATCTGATCAGGAATGCCAATACCAATCCTTATCATCATCCTCAGTCAGGATAGTACTGGAAATGTCTCTTTACTGGCTTGGATCTGGAAGAAAATCAGTGGAGAGAGTAGCTCACACATTGGTGTCTCTAGTAAGTGAAATCACACTGCCTCACACAACAACCAGCCTAGATTTCTTTTGGTTTATATCATGTAATCAGAACCAAAATAGTGTTATTACACTATGTGGTTGAACTTCTAATAAGTTGAAAAAATACTGTAAGACACCATTTATTTCATAAAGATGCAGTACTGTCACAAGTATTATTCATAACTAATTACAGAATTTTCATAGTGCCAGTACCATTGCATGACTTTTCTGCTGCAGTTCACTGTCACATGTCTATATCCTGGGGGGCCAAGGATAGAATACAGTGCTTTGAATAACAAATGTGACTCAAAGGTTCATGTATTTGAGTATTTGATTCTCCTGGTGGTGGCAATGTTTGGGGAGGATATTTAATATTTAAGACTCAAAGCTTTCCTTGGGGAAGTGCAGCACAGGATATGGTCTTTGCAAGTCTGTAGCCTCCCCTCACTTCCTGTCCAACCTCTCTGCTTTCTGAATGTAGTTGAAAACATAATCTCATGACTGTTCTTTTGGGGCCACTTATTCAATGTCTCTGTCAAAATGTGTACTGGAACAGAATCAATATTTTTTCTTCCATTATGATTCTGGTGTTTTCTTACAGCAAAAAAAGGAAAAAAAAACAACTAATACAGAAATTGGTCCTGGAAAGGTGGGATATTGCTATGACAGACATGCTCATGCTGCCTGGGGGAGAAATATGAAAATGTGGAATTCTGACACAGAAGAGCCATTGAGTGCTCAAAAGTTAATAAGTTTGTGTGTGGGAATGTGGTAAAGGAGTCTGCTGAGAGAAAGACAGACAAGGGGTCTTGGCTTGTGAGTTTGAGAGCAGCAATTTCTCTTTGGTGCTGCTTGTGTGAAGTTTGGATTAAGAATCTGAAGTGAGGCCTCCTGTGCTTACTAGGACAATAACTACTGGTCAGCCAGGACTGGGAAATGATAAGAATAGGGGACCAGCATCACAGATGAAAGATCCTGAGAACTATTTTCCTTACATTGGCACAAAGAAGCTCTAGCACAGAGCAGGGATAGGTTGCATCTCAAGCAGGCAGCCAAACTTGGTGATATGTCAGAGTCTCCTATATGCTACTTGCTTTGGTGGCATAAAATCTACAGAACTGAGGGAGCTGTAGAAAGAAGCTGAGGCTTGGAATCATGTGGAAGGTCCAGAGACCCTAGAGAGAGGCTAGGCAAGGACATTGGTAAATATCCAGGCTCAGTTACTGGGAGACCTTAGCGTATCAGAGGTGGCAAGAAGTGGAAAGCAGTGAGTTTGGAGTGGAGCTGGTGTGAGCATCTAAACAGGTGTGTATGGTGTGGGTGGCTGCCTGAGAGGTGCAAGTCTGCAAGCCTTTATATCCGGAACATGATGAGTGATTCCTAGAGGTTACATACTGAGCTTCTTGAACTATTTTGGTTGTGTTTTTCTTTTTTTTCACTACAGTGTTCTTATTGCTTTTTTAAACAAAGGAGCATCTGAAATTTGTTTTCTGATGAGAACCTATAGTTAAGAGACTGGATTTGTAAAGAGAACTTGGACTTTTAAATAAAGGGCATTATTTGTAGACTATGGGACTTTCACATTGTACAATACTTCATATTATATCAACATGAGATCTTTGAGACACACAGGAAAGGTTATGATCTAACAGTGGTCTGCTTCTGTGTTAAGTTGACAAGCAGAGTTGAGCTGTTCAGTCTTCTCGGTCAACTTCACATACTTAGGAAGGTATTCTAAAATGGGGAATTGCTTCTAGCAGATTGGTCTATAAGAATGACTGAGGGCACATTCTTGGTTGTTAATTGATATAGGAGGGACCAGAACACTATGGGTGTTGGTAATTCTTAAGCAGGTGGGCTGCACTGTCTAAGAAAAATGATTGAGCAAACCAGAGAGAACAATCAATAAGCAACATTCTTTCATGGTTTCTGCTTAGCTTTCTGCCTCCAGGTTGGTCCTCTGACTTCCTGCCTTTTCTTCCTTTGATGGTAGACTACAACCTGAAAGATGAAATAAGCCATTTCCTCCTCAACTTGCTTTTGGTCAGTAGTTTTGTCAGACCCATGGAAAGTAAATTATAATATGTGCTTTGACAAAATGTAGGAAACAGAAAATCATTAAAATACTTCTTAATGAAAGCATTAGCAGAAGGAAGACACAGGAAAGGAAACATCTTTGGTTTCGCCACTAGAGAATAACAACCTTCATTAAACTCTGGAGCAGACAACATGGTCATTTCTTTGTCTAAGGAGTATATTATCTTCCTTTGCAGGGAGGGGTTATGAAGAATGAAAGAATAAGAAAGAATAAAAAGAAAATATTTGGTCATAACACTGAGAAGAGTAACTAAAAGTGATTCACTAATAGAGTCTTATTGTTGCTTCTGTCTATTCGGAAGACCCTTAAATTGACTTTCTGTGTCATCCAAGAGGAAGAGATAACATGAGTGCTCCTAGACCATCTCACTGGATATGAGTAGGAATGCTATTACTTATCACTAATTTCTTCGTCCTTATCTAGTACAAGGTCACTAGACAAGCTGATTCTGCTGCCCCTGACAACATTAATTACATTGCTTCTGCCTATTAGGAAGACCCTTAAATTGACTTCCTCTTCTCATCCAAGAAGAAGGCATAACATGAGTGCTCCTAGACCATTTCACTGGACATGAGCAGGAATGCTATTGCTTACCACTAATACATTTTTGGTAGTCTAAAGTTCCACTGGGCATAGAGATCATGCTGCTATTTCCCCAACTAATTTCAGTGCTGTCTGGAAGGAAGGAAATTGAGAGAGTGACTCACATATTGGTACCTCTTAGTAGGTTAAATACACATCACAAAATAATGTGTGTATTTTATCAGCTTTGCTTTTGCTTACCTCATTCAGTGAGGACCGCAATAGTAGTTTCAGTGTGTTTTAAAGCTCCATGTTTATATCTTTTCTCTTGAGTTTGGGAAATTAACACTTCCTGTGTTTAAAATAAAAATTGCAGGCATCATTTTATTCACAGAAGAGACACAGTAAAATACACAACTACTGTGTATACAACATACTGTGTGTTTTGGTTTGGGTGGTAAATGCCCCCCATAGCTTCATGTGTTTCAATACTTGGCCCCCAACTTAAGGTGCTGCTTGAAAAGGAATCGACTCCATCAGGAGGTGGATTTCCCCTGCAGGAAGTGAGTCACTGGGAAACTTTTTGGCTGCAGAGCCCAGCCACACTTCTGTTAACAGGCTGACTCCTGAGTGGGATGCAATGTGATCAACTGGCTGCATGCACTGGCTAAGACCCCTTTTGTACCAGTTTCCATGTCTTCTCCACATTGATGAAATCATCCCCTTAACAACAAGCCACAAGAAACCTTCAATTAAATGCTTCTTGTTGGGTATTTGGTTGTAACAATGAGAATAACGATTAAATTTAATGATCAAATATTAAAATTTTATCATTACCTCTTGCCCACTTGGGAAACCCTCCAAACTAACATTCAACCACTCTTAGACCCTCCCATTGGACCTTAACAGGAACACGGTTACCTGTCACTACTCCTGCCATAACTGGACTTACTACACATTTTATTCTCAGAGTCATATTCGTCTATATCATCAGTATCCAAATAAAGTCAGTGGAGAGATGGATATGACCAGGAATACCATTACCTACCACCACCAAGATCATCACTTCCAAGGCTGGTCAACTCAGCATAACCTTTATCCATGTTGTTCATAACGGGATGAAAATGGAGAGAGGGACTGACTCATACTTTGGTGGCTGCAGTAGATGAAGCCATGAAGCCACATAAGAACATGCTCAGCTATTCTTTGGTTCGCATCATTCACTGAAACCCACAATGAAGGTTAAATGTGTTTTTACATTCTGATGTTGTAGTTCCACTGATGAACTGGGAGATATTTTACATATCAAAATAATAGTGCAAGAAATCTTCATTCTTTTCATAAAGAAAAGACAACATAATCAAATTATTGAATTTTTTCGTGCCACCAGCAGTGCCACAGAACTTTTCCATAACACACACTCTCCATTTCTGACATTTTGCAGTCTTTATAAGACTCAGTGTTCATATAAGACTCGGTATTCACAAAACCTGCTGTTCTCACATCAGGAGCAACTGGAATGCATTGACAGTAAAGGAGGTCAGCTAACTAGCAAACACAAAAGAGGCAAACTAATTGTTGTTCTGTTTTGTGTGTTTGTTTTAACATGTACCTCATTACTTATTTCCAAGCACACGCATTTGATTCAAGATATTATTTCTGAAAGATCACGGACATCTTTGTAAACTTATTGCAAGTGTGACAGGTATAGGTAAGATCTCAGTGCATGTGGACAAGACAATATTGACAACAGAGAAATGTAACTGAGTCTAGAGATGGGCAGCAACCAAATTTTTTTAACACTTTTATTTATTTATTTGCCTTGGTGTTTGCCTGGAACTGGAACTACAGACAGTTGTTAACTGCCATGTGGGTGCTGGGAATTGAACCCGGGTCCTCTGGAAGAGCAGATGGTGCTCTTAACCGCTAAGCCATCTCTCCAGCCCCGCAACCAAATTATTTTAAATATCATATGAACACAGTGAAATTTGTTCAGTTCCTCAATTAACTATTGTTGGCACCATAGCACTAAAATTTCCTTAGGACGCCATCATGATAAATCTACAAAAACAAATAATGGCAAATCCCTTTTTATTTATTTTCCAGGGGAGAGTTTGAATGCAGTCCACCACTACCACAAATCATGCAGTCTAGTTTCCCACATTTCGGAAATCTCAGGGATCAGCACATCCAGATCCATCTAGAGTGCGATGGATGAACCTCGCCCTGGGAAAACTATGTGCTTGATCATAATATCTCTTATGCCAGGTAAGTATGCAAATCTTTTTTGAAAAGCACTTACCTACAAAAGTCTTATTTAGTGTTTGATAAGTGCCAGAGGGACCAGCTAGATAGCAGTAATTAAAGCCACTGGTGGTTTGTGTGTGTCTTGGGACAGTTGACAATAGTTTCTTCTCATTCTTTACCTAACCAATGCATTTTACATTTGTGGAAAATACATGATACCATCTCCAGGGACACAATTACCTACACTGCTTACTTTGAACCAGCAGATTCTGTATTAGCTACTATTTTTATGCAATGTGAGCAAATTACCTGACAAAAAGAAATACAATTAGGGATGGATCCACTACTTTTCAATCCCCAACACAAGAGTTAAAAGAACAGGAATGAGGAAGCTTTGTCAGCTCAAATATGTGGTCTTTTTCTACCAATGTCTTCACATTATCGGCTTCCCCTCAGTGAGTGTTTTTAATCAAGTTGGCAAATACAGCCAGGTGTGATTGGATTTTAAATGTGAGATACAATATCATTGACAGTGGCTGTGAATAACTCACTAGTACTGAGTTTCCATAGTACCTTCAGGAATAGTCTTGATGTTTCCTGAGTCTGTGCGAGATCCTGCTGTTGATCTTCCATCAGAAGGTGAAGGCCTAACCCTCCTCAGACTTCTTCTGGTCTTACCTGAAAAAAAAATGAATGAAAACCCAATAAAAAGAGTTCAATCTTACAAACAAACAAAGAAGCAGAGGACAACTAATTATCACTCTGAATTTTATTATTATTATTATTATTATTATTATTATTATTATTATTTTAGTATTTTATCTCATTGTTCACTTCTGGAACATCATGGAGATCACTGTACACTTAATATAGGCATTAATGATCAATATAGGTAAGGTCTCTTATGAGTATGGCACAGTACCAACAAAAAAGCAATGTGAATTTTGTACATCCCCTTGCTTCTTCACTCCGCCCTGGGACACTAAAAATTAAGAATCCTTCGTAAACCTAATGAGTGTGAAGATAATTAAATATAAAGCTTTGTTAAAAGTATTAGCGCTACAGAAATATCATGACATTTGTTAGATAAAAACAAAGACAAACAGAGTTTGCAGAGAGGATGTTTGCAAGGCCATGGACAGTGATTGTTTACATTTTGTTCTTCATACAGCACGGTATTTTAGAAGTTATGGAGAACATACAGTATCACCTTCAGTGAACTGTAGCAAGAGAAAATTATACTGCCTACATTTCATCCGAGACTCCTGGGGTATTTAATTTTATGTCATTGTGACCAAATTTCCTGATAAAAGAAAAAATTAAGATAAGGTGAATGTTCTACTTTTGAAGCCCTGTCAGATACTATGAGTTTGCAAAAGAACTCACCCAGGTGCCCCATAAGTGTAAATGTGTACCTGCCTCTGCCACTACCTTCAAGGTGTGTCCCTGTAGTTCTAATAGTTAAATACATGGATATGGACCATTTCTGTCTACTACAATGAAAATCACGCTAATCCAGTTGTCATTTGATGATGGGGAGGAAGGTGATGCTATAAACTAATCAACTCCAAATAAACCTTCAACATATACTGGCAGGACAAGATGCCTAGGTCATTGTGACTTAATGTAGTTCATTTATAAGAATAATTGGGCTACTGCTGGACCATCCTTTTTGATAGAAAAGGAAAAGTGGAAGAATAAAAATGTGAAGGATGATAATTTTGGCCTCTCTAACTAATGAGAAACTAAGACAATGTTCAATAATCCACGTTTGACTGGGAGATCACTAAAATGAATCAATGTAACAAAGGAGTTTTACCATGTCTTCAAACCATTCTTAAGCCCAAAAGGACTGACTCTTTTCTAGGCATCTCTCAAACCCATGTCAATGCTCACAAACTAGAATATAGAGTTTGCATTTGCCATTAAGTACAGGAATTTAAACTTGATAGTGTACATACTGTACTAGGAAATAGATTTGGTAGCAGGCACAAGATATTCATTCATTCATCCTTTAATACACAGTAAGATTACTGAACAGTAGAAAATGCTGACATGAATACCTTCTCTAAGTAGTAAATACTCATAATATAGTTCTTCTGATCTTCCTTTGATATGCTATCCATTTGTTTTTGAGATGTTGCTCACTTCAGTGGCCCCACGGAGTAGTGGGTTAGAATGAGGATCTGGCCCCTGTTGACCACTAGGGTTCTTTAACCCAGCTCCATATCAGAGTTGTCACAGGGATGATATATAACATCGATATTAGAATGCTATTCTGAGGTCTTGTACATCACTATCCCAGGGTGTACAGCTCATACAGTCTCAGCACTTAACTTTGCATATATCACTAAAAAGATATGCACAATTTCAACTGACTTTATGGCTGGGCTGGAGACTGACTCAGGACTCATACAATGTGCATGTCCAAAACCAGTATCTGTGAACTAACTAAAACCATCAGTTCTTTGTGTTTTCCACATAATAACTAGAATGAAATCTGATACACATGTAGCATCTAACTTGGGGCTTGTAAGCATGGAAATAAAATGGATAATGTATATAATTTATGTAGACATATATCGATGCTGTTGGTGAGTGATGTAATGAACATAAGGCATGTGATATAAAGCCTCAGGCATGTTAGTTACTGCCAATTAAAGTGCCCAGTTCCACCAGCTTAGCCTGAACCACAGACTCATCAAGTCTTGGGTTCTAAATTTTTTTTAAATTTATTCTCTAAATATTCCCCTTTATTTATGTGGATTGCTGTTTTGCCTGCTTGTACAACTGTGCAAAGGTGCCAGATCTTGAAATCACAGACAGTTGTTGGCTTCCATGTAGATGCTGGAAATTGAACTCAGGTCCTCCAGAAGAACAGTCAGTGCTCCTAACCACTGGGACATTGCTCTTCTATGACATATCCCTACTCAGCTCAAAAACACCCATTTTTATTTCACACAGACTACGGTAGTATAAAAAATTGATAACAGTTTAAAATTCATGTTTATGTTGGCCTAAGGACACACTGATTGTCCACTCCTAAAGAAAGGTCAGCATTGTTCTTCAGAATGTCCCAGTTGCCTGATCACAGTGAACGGAATACCTATTTCAATAAAATATCCCCAGAATGCTGGGTGCATGAACATTATGTATTAAAACATTTAATATTTTAAAACCTGGAAAATACACTATCATACATTACTAATGTATTACAAACTTGAAGGCATCTCCATTTAGCTATTGACAAAATCATAGGAAAGTCTAGGACTCAACTTTTGAAAGAGTTCAAAATAAAGGTCAGGAGAACTAAGCCACACAAGGAAACAGCCATTAACATCTTTTCAAATCTACAGGTAACCACAAATATCTTTGTGAATAATTCTAATCATTATATATATGTACATTACATCTTAATCTTTGAATATGAAACAATATTAAGTTTCTCTGTTCTTACTCATCAGTCTTTACAATTGACCCTAGTTCTCTCCTTTTGTGTATTAAAACTGACTGTACACTGAAAAAACAATTACCACATTTGAAAATATTTAGCTCTGGAGGGAAGCAGGTTAGGAATTACCTCTAATTAATACCTTTGGCAATTCAGATAGTCTATAAAATAAATAATTTTAGCTTACTTAAATATAGAAAGTGTGCATTTCTATTAACCATCACATAAATGGAAAACACAAGCCCATAATTTCCTGAATAATATAAACTTTCAGGAGAAATAAAGGAAATGTGTGTTAATAATAAGATATTCACAAATTGTTATACAAAATGCTTAAAAAAGAATCTCCAAAAGTCTGATTCTATAATTACACATTAGAATCAATGGCTATAATGGGCATACTGATGTAGAAGTACAAGTCTGGGTTGAGAGCTCACTGAATCAGTCATCTACTTTTGGAGGGTTTAGTTCCTTTCACTAAAGAGTCCTCAGTAGCCATTTCTGATTCAGTGAGCTCTCAACAGTTCAGATCAATCATCTCTATGAGTGATCATAATCTTTTGTCCATATTCTCTCTTTTCTTTCTTCAGCTGGATGAGGAACTCAAGCTGGTGCTTAGCTATGGATCTCTGCTTTTGCCTTTACCTGTTCCAGGATGAAGGGGCATAATAACAATTAGAGTAGTCATTCATTTGATTACAGGGAAATTTCTGTTTAGGCATCTTCTTCACTTTTGTTTGGAGTCATAGCTGGGGTCACCTGTTAAGATCTTGGATATTTACCTAGCACCAGCTTTTTTTTCTAACCCCTCCCTGGTTCCCTCTATTGAGATATTTCTTTGTTCTCCCTCTCTGTTTATCCTCTTACTCAACAAGCTCATTCTCTCAATCTCTTTGACTTTCTCTTTCTTGCTTATCCAAATGATCCCAATTTACTCAAGAGATCTTCTTTATTTTTTCTTTCCAGGGTGATCAATGGCTGACTTTTTTATGTTTCTCTTGTTACTTAGCTTCTCAGGGTTTGTAAATTGTAGCCTAATTATCTTTCATTTATGTTTAAAATTCATTTATGAGTAAGCACATATTTATATCTATATTGTGGGTTTGTGTTACCTCACTCAGGATAATATGGTATCCCATATTTCCTGGACTTTTTAATAACTTTTTTCATTTTAATGTTTTCTTTTATTGATGTATCTATTTATGCTATTAAGTCATCCACACCAGAGATACTTTCTTCTATCTCTTACATTCTGTTGTTGTGCTTGCTTCTGTAGTTCTGATTCATTTTTCAGATTTTTGATGTCCAGCATTCCCTTGGTTTATGTATTCTTTATTGCTTCTATTTGAGTTTTTAAGTATTGCACTGTTTCCATCACCTGTTTCTCTTTTTTTTTTGTTCTCTAGGCTTTAAAAAAATTTGTTTTCTTCCAATATTTGCTTGTTTTTTCCCTTAATTTCCTTAAGAGAGTTTTTTACTTCTTATTAATTTTTCTCTTTAAAGGATTCTATTATCTTTATAAAGCTATTTCTGTTATATTGGAATGTTCAGGTCTTCATGTTTTAAAACCACTAGGTCCTAGTGGTGCCATATTAATTTTTATATTGTTGAATAAAATTTTAAGCTGCTGTCTATCCATCTCTTCTGCTGATTGGTGCAAGTTGTCTGTTTTTCACCTAGTAGGGAGCTTGCTTACTTCCTAGTAGTTGGGGCTGAGATAGGTTGGGGAATGTTTTATGTCTTGTTTTCTAGACCTGAGTGATGTCCTAGCTATCCTAGCTGACTGACTGGGAGGAGGGTAACTCTCCATTTTTTTGGTGTTCTCCAGAGGCTCTGATTGAATTGGTCAGCTTTTAATACCTAAGCTCAACCAACTCAGAGATCGCCTGAATTTTTAGCTCATAGAATAGTTGGTTTATACTCAGTTGGTTAAGTCTAGAGTGTATTTATTTGACTCTATTCCAAAGCCAAAGTGTGTTTTTTTACAGGCCTTATAGCATAAGTTTCAGGATCAGGAGATGTATCTTTGGCTGTCTTTTTCACAATACACACAGGACTTCATAAATTTGTGCATTTCTTTTTTGTCATGAGTATGCTGGTTAAAAGAACGAACATTTTAATGTTTGAGAGATTGTTGACACTATCAGTTTTTAAAGAAAAATACTGTTGGCTAAAAATTGTAACAAAGACTTTATAATAAATAGCACTTTTCTGATACTCAAAGACTATTGTTATATAAAAGACTCTAACACATTGATTGGGCACAAAAAGTTCCACTTCTGTACATAGTGCAAAATGTTACCACACTGAGTATTTATTGAGTTTCATTGCAGTATGATTTTTCTCATAACACATGCAAATACAAGGATTTGTCACACTTACTACATTCATATGGTTTCTCTTATGTTTGTTTGGTTTTTTTCTGGCTTGAAAGACTACTTTGATAAACAAATGAATTATTATACTGATGATATTCAAATGGTTTCTCACCAGTTTGTGTTCTTTAATGAATTTCAAGATGACTATGTTTTCCAAAGGCTTTTATCACACTAATTAAATTCATAGGGTTTCTACCTGATATGTGCCCCTTAATGCCTTTGAAGATAATTGTGTTGTGCAAAGATTTTACCACACTTATTTCATTCACAGCCTTTCTCACTAATATGCATACTTTTATGCCTTTAAAGATAACCATGTTATCATTATCTTTATGTGATAATGATTGACACAAAAGCTTTATCACACTGATTACATTCATAGGGTTTCTCTCCAGTATGTGTTCTTTTATGCATTTGAAGATGAATGTGTTGTGCAAAGGCTTCACCACACTGATTACATTCATAGAGTTTCTCTTCATTATGTGTTCTCTTATGCATTTTAAGATAATTATGATAAGGAAAGGTTTTACCACATTGAATACATTCATAGGGTTTCTCTGTACTATGTGATCTTTAATGAATTTGAAGATGACTGTGATATGCAAAGGCTTTACCACACTGATTCCATTTGTAGGGTTTCTCTCCAGTATGAGTTGTTTTATGTGTTCGAAGCTAACTGTAATATGCAATGGCTTTACCACATGGAGTATATATAAATATTTTCTCTCCAGTTTGAATTTGTTCATGCCTTTTATGTCTTCTACAAGAATGAAAATGTTTGTCTTATTATGGTCTTCCCAAGTGTATCCTATAGTAGTAAGGTTTTTGTAGGTATCAAGCATCACATCTTTGTAGAGGTTTTTTTGAGAGGTATCTAGCAAATTTCACTCTTGCCAAGTAAAGTCAACATGCACATCATCATAGGTCACTGCATCCTTTGCCATTTCTCTTTCCTATAATTTGTATATCACCTTGCAACAGAAATGCCATGACCTAGTTTGTCATGTCATCCATGCTCTCTGCTCAGCACCCTGCAGCAGCACAGACAGCATACCACAAAAACTCACTGGTGCCAACTGCTCCTCAAATCCAAGCCATGAGCAGGCAACCTGAATGAACTTGCAATACTTCTGACTGCTTAAGTTAGTTTCTTTTCTAAAACTGTCCCTAGATAACTATAACTATTAAGTATCTCATCTTCAAATTCTTCAGAGACCCAAGAAACAAATATATGAAGCAAAAAGCAACTCCCAAAAATGTAAGAAATGAAACAACTGACTGTCTGGACAGTCACCCAAAGTTTTTCTGTGTTATTGAAGCATCCATCTTTGGCCTACAGGCCTAGCATGTCTGACAGACTTCTCTGGGCAGCAGAATATTCCCAAAGTCCTTTCTATCTTGTCTTGGCAAGGTTCAGCAATTCTTTTGGTATCTCTTTTGCTTGTTTGTTTTTTTAATATCATATTGTCAGCAGTCAAAGCAAGAGTACTTTCTTGCCAGTGGCTATCTTTTGTCACAAAGAAGGTCAACTCTGGAATAAAATTTTCTGAAATATTTCTGGAAAAAATATTGCTGAATTGGGTAGGTCAATATCTTATAAAAATATTATAAAATGTTTATAGAGTCTGGAAAGTGTTAATATGTGGTGATTATATTTTCACAGGAGATAAAAAATCTGGATACCATCAAAATAAAAATCTAGCATGAGCACAAAAAATCTTTTGGATGCCTCATCTGCTGAGATGCTACTGATTAAAAATAAAAATTTTGATGGCCTCTGGAGCATACAACTAATCCTCATACCTGGAGACAGCTGAAGAATCTGTGTTAAAAAGAATTTGCATGACATTTGAGTATCTCCAAAACCTTTGAAGGCTACAAATCTGTTTCTTGCTATGCTGTTTGTAGTAAATGTACAGATAATGGGGACTGATCATACTTACTGGGTCTTTATTTCTAATCCTCCAATTAACTTAGCAGTAAATTGGGGAGATAAGGATATGCCTGTGGTGGTTAATAAATCTTCTTGGCTACCTGGTCATTATGACAACTGAGGTCCTGCTCAGCTAATGGAGGAGAGTAAAGAGATTAAAGACTTCCCGAGGGAGTACAAGGACTTCCTATTTGTATAGGAAATGAAATTCAATGTCTAAATATAACTTTTCAAGTATGGCCATCTATAGTCAATACTACTCAAGTGTATCATAATGAGTTTTATACATTTCATGCATCTGGTTTTAAAAGAGCCTAATGCTACTAGTTCCATGAACCTACTGTTCTGTGAGATGAGGGTTACCAACAAGGAATCTGACTGGGTGCATTGGTAACAATGTAAAAATGAGAAACCTTTAGTGCTAATTAATATCTTCCACAGGGACATCATTAACTGGAGACCTATGGCTTCCCTCAAAGAACATATTGTCACTCAGAGTTAGGATAGAAGTTGTATAGATTGAGAATGGAACTATAGAAATTAGTTCTTCTGTTAATGAGCCTATCTAATGTCACAGAGTTGGAATGTCAAGTCTTCTCCTACAATTTTGCAATTTAGTTCAGACTAACTTGTGAAAATTAGCAAGTGCCTTTGATCCTCTTAAAGCATGGGATGGAAAGTTAAACATTAAGGATGATAAGTATACTCTGCCTTTAAATCAAAGTCATCCTTTTATGGCATATGTACCATTACCTCACTTGCTACTGAAGGGACCTGTACAATGGCATTTAATAATTACAACATCACTTGCTGTACCCTTCACACCTGTGTTATTTCTAGTTTGTCTTTAAACTTAACCTTTGAAAGTTTATACATTCTTAGAGCAAGGCCAGCAATCTGAATTTCAGTGAAGTTGTTGAGACTATAGTTAGTTCCGTGTGTAAAAGCAAGCACACACTAACAAGGCCACACATGGTGTTTATTTAAGAGAAAAGTCCCAGGTGGGTAGAGAAACAGAAGAGCGAGAAATAAGTCAGGGGACAGAGAAGAAAAAGGACCGAGCACACTCTTGCAGTCGCTTTTAAGGAAAGGGGCTTGCACGGGTATGTGTCATGGGTCCAGGGAGGTATTCCTAATCTAAAGAAAAAGGTGCCTATCAAAGTACAAGAAATATACAGAACACCAGTAGATTCCGGGTCTAGCCATGGTCCAGGGGGGTGCTTCCATACCCAATGCTGCAGGGTTTATGCAGCCACGCCCAGGGGCATTCCCCAGGACAAGGTGCATCCCACCTGGGCCAGAGTTGGGCCAGCTACGTGGAATGCCAGGAATCCGTACAACCATGGCAAGACTCACCTTTGATTATCCTGATTCAGAAGCTCACTAAAGAAATATTTAGAAGAACATGTCAAATGATTGGGCTGATTATTATAAATACTATGGGAGTTATTGCATTAACTGCTGTGACTGAAACAGCTGGACTGGCCCTTCATAAAGAAATTCAAACTGCTAAATTTTTTAGAGACTGGCATCAGCATTCTATAGAACTTAGACTGACCACAATAAAATAAGCAATTATCTGATTTGAGATGAGCTGTTATATTGTTGAGAGGTCAGTTAGAAATATTGAAGCAGCAGATAAAATGTGATTGGAATATTACATCCTATTGTGGTATACTTTTAAAGTTTAATGAAAGCAAGTATGATTGTGAAAAGGTCAAGAAGCATTTGATGCATCATCCTAACTCTTCTCAAATGATTTATGGCAAGAAATTAAGGAAACTTTTACAGAAAAATTTCTTAATATGGCAGAAATGGTTGTTATGGAAAGCCTTACAGATACTACAGCCTCATTCAATCCTGTGAATCACTTTAATAGATTTCTTGTTTTATCAAGTGTTACATTTGTGCTAGCAATAGTGACTAATGGCTTTAAAATGTGCTTTGGCTTATGCACATAGATTATAAAACAGAAAGATATAGAAAAGGCTGTATATCCAATAAAGCTACATAATCTCTAAAACAATAGTTTCATATAAAAAGAAGGGATATATTTGGTTTTGATTCTATAGTGTCAGTACCTAATTTTTATCTGCCTCTTGCAATTGGTACTTTTTGTCTAGAATACCTTCTGCTTGCAGTCTTATCTCAGAGTTTCCTAAAGACCAGGAAAACCAAGATATTCCTCAATTGAAAATTTGCATTTGGAACTGTCCCTTTGGGGAGCTGAAATAAGAGTTTTAGGGGTACAGAAATTAATTTGCTAAAGGTCTAAATTGGAGGATAATTATTTTTTAAAAAGTCTTTTGATAAGCTTTTGATGAGTGAGTCAGTCTGGGAGAGATCAATACTCCTGTAGCTAGAAAGACTAAAACTTACTTTCTTAAAGTGAATCTGTGTTTTCTATTGAATCATGTGAACCCATACCCATTATACAACATCATTATTCCCCACTTATCACTGCATTCCAGCCTCCAACAGCAGTAGGCACTCCCTGTGAACATTTCAACCTGTATTCCTAATCTAAAGAAAAAGGTGCCTATCAAAGTACAAGAAATATACAGAACACCAGTAGATTGAATCAGAAAAAAAAATGCCCTTGCCGCATAATCAGAACACTAAATATACAGAACAGACAAAAATATTAAAAGCTGAAAGGGAAAAAATGATACATAAAAAATTTAGAATTATACCTAACTTCTTAACAAAGACTTTAAAAGCCAGAAAGGCCTAAACAGTTGTCCTGTAGATTCTAAGAGACCACAGATGACAGTACAGAATATTATACCCAGCAAAACTTTCAATCACTAAACAAGAAAAAAGATATTCTATGATAAAGTTAACTTTAAATATCTATACACAAACCCAGTCTTACAGAAGGCTATAGAAGGAAAACTCCAACCTAAATAAGTTAACTCCACTCATGAAAACACAGGAAATAATCTTTCACCAGCTAAACCAAAAGAAGAGAAGCCTATTTGTGTGTGTTCCCATGCACACACACACCAACAACAACCACACGCATACACCACTACAACAATAAAATAATAGTAATTAAAAATTTATTAATATCAATACCAATGGTCTTGATTCCCCAATAAAAAGACACAGACTAATAAAATGAATTTGATAACAGGAGTCACCATTTTGCTGCATACAAGAAACACATTTTATCAAAGACATTTTATCAGGGTAAAGGGCTGGAAAAATATTCTAAGCAAATGGACCTGAGAAGCAATCCAGTGTGGCCATTTTAAGACTTAAAATCAAATTAATCAAAAGAGATAGGAAAGAATGCTTTATACTCAGCAATGAAAAGTCCACCAAGATGACATTTCAATTTTTAACATCTATGCCCCAAACACAAGGGCACCCACTTTTATAAAAGAATCACTACTACAGCTTAAGTCACATATTGACTCTCACACACTGATAGTAAGAGATTTCAATACCCCACTTTCATCAGTGGACAGACCATCCAAACAAAAACTAGGCAGAAATTGCTGGAGTTTTCTGATATAAGTCAAAAGGACCTAACAAATATTCACAGAACTTTATACCTAAATAAGAATATAACTTGTTCTCAGCACCACAGGGATCTTTCTTCAAAACTGACCACATATTCAGACACAAAGTCTCAACAGATATAAGAGAATTTAAATAATTCCTTGTATCCTATCAGATATTGAAACTGAATATCAGCAACAGAAAGCTTATAAACTCATGGAAACCAAACTCTACTGAATGAAAAATGGGTCAAGACAAAATAAAGAAATGACAGACTTTCTAGAATTCAATGAAAATGAATACACAATATATTTAAACTTTATGGAATTCAATAAAGGTAGAGCTAAGAAGAAAGTTTACAGCACTAAGTGCCAACATAAAAAAATGGAGTGAGCTCATCTTAGTAACTTAACAGCACACCTGAAAGTCCTGGAACAAAAAGAAACACACCAAGTGGAGCAGATGGCAAGAAATAACCAAACTGAGGGCTTATATTTAAAACAGAAATAAAGGGAGTGATACAAAGACTCAATGAAACAAAGAGTGGATCTTTGAGAAAATTAAGAAGTTAGGCAAAACTTTATACAAACTAAGAGATGGAGAGAGATTATTTAAATTAGTAAAATCAGAAGTGAAAAGGGGGACATAACAATGAACACCAAGGAAATTCAGAGAATCATAAAAACATACTTTAAAAACCTGCACTCCACATAATTGAAAAATTTAAAAGAAATGGATAATTTTCTTGGTGGGTACCACTTGCTCAATGTAAATCAAGATCAGATTAACAATTTGAATAAACTTATAATTCCTAGTGAAATAAGAGCAATAATTAAGTCTCTAAACCAAACATGTTCAGGGCCAGAGAGTTTTGATGGAGATTTCTATGAGACTTTTAAGGAAAAGCTAATACCAATACTCCTCAAATTATTCCACAAAATAAAAACAGAAGGAACATTGCCCAATTCATTTTGTGAAGCCACAGTTAACATAATACCCAAACCACATAGACACAAGAAAAAATTATAACCCAATTTTCCTTATGATCATAAATGCAAAAAAATACTCAATAAAATACTTGCAAACCAAATTCAAGAACACATCAAAAAATCATTCAAGAAATGCAGAAATGATTCAAAAATTAAATCAGTAAATGTAATACAACATATAAATAAGCAGAAAAAAATCATAATTATCTCACTAGACATCAGAAAGCCTTTGACAAAACCCAATGTCTCCTTATGATAAAAGTTCTGAAGAAATTGGAGGTATAATAGACATTTCTAAACAAAATGAAGAAAATTTACCAGGGACATCTTGAGGGTTCTTGGAGCTCTCTTTAGCACCAGGTTCTATTTAACCCCACAATGGCTCCCTCAATCATGATATTTCTTTGTTCTCCCTCTCTGTTGCTCCTCCCACCCAAGCCTCTCCTTCTCTCATGATTTGTTCCCATCTCCTCTTGCTGGCTCCCAGTTATGATGCCAATTTACTCAGGAGATCTTCTCTATGTCCTCTTCCCACAGGGATTCCTGGATGTCTCTCATAAGTTCCTTCTGATACCTAGCTGTTCAGGGGTTGTGGTTTGAAGCCTGGTTATTCTTTGTTTTACGTCTAAAATCCAGTTATGAGTGAGTACAGACCATGTCTACCTTTCTGGGCTTGTGTTACCTCTCTCAGGATCATACTCTCCAAATCCATCCATTTGCCTGCAAATTTTAGGATGCAATTTTTTTCTACTGAGTAGTACTCTAGTGTGTAGATATACCACAATTTGTTAATCTATTCAGTTGAGGGACATCTAGGTTGTTTCCAGGTTCTGGCTATTACAAATAATGCTGCTATAAACATAGTTGAGCCAATGCCCTTAAAATAAGAATGTGTGTCTTTTGAGTATATGCTCAATGGTGTTATTGCCAGGTAATTGGGGAAATTGATTCCCAGTTTTCTGAGGAACCATCATACTACTTTCCAAAGTGACTGTACAAGTTTACACTCTCACCAGCAATGAAGAGTGTTTCCCTTGCTCCACATCCCTCCCAGCATAGGCTGTCATCTGTGTTTTTGATCTTAGCCATTCTGACATGTGTAAGTTGGTATCTTAGAATCATTTTTATTTTCATTTCTCTGATGGCTAAGGATGTTGAGCAATTCTTTAAGTGTCTTTCATCTATTTCTAATTCTTCTGTTGAGAATTCCTTTTTTAACTCTGAACCTCATTTTTAATTGGATTATTTGGGGTTTTGGTTTCCAGTTTTTTGAGTTCTCTATATATTTTAGTAATCAGTCCTATTTCAGATACAATGTTGTTGAAGATATTTTCCCATTTTGTATTCTGTCATTTTGTCTTATTGACAGTGTCCTTTGCCTAACAGAAGCTTTTCAGTTTCAGGAGGTCTCATTTATTAATAGTTTTTCTTAGGGTCTGTGCTACTGATGTTGTATTTAGGATGTGGTCATCTGTGCCAATATATTCAAGTGAATTTTCCACTATCTTTTCTATTAAGTTCAGTGTAGCTGGGTTTATGTTAAGGTCTTTGAGTTTTTTGCAGGGTGACAGACATGGTTCTATTTGCATTTTTCTACATATTTCCATCCAGTTATGCCAGTACTATTTGTTGAAGATACTATCTTTTTTTCATTGTATATTTTTGACCTCTGTTAAAAATCATGTGTTCATAGGTGTGTGGATTATGGTAGGGGTCTTCCATTTGATTACATTGATCCACAAGTCTGTTTGAAGCAATAGTAGAAAGAGTGCCTAGACAGGATTTCCCCTATAATCAAATGAGTGACCACCTTAATTGTCATTATAGAACCTTCATCCAGCATTGGATAAAGGCAGAAGCAAAGATCCATATCTAAACACAGGTCAAGCACCTGGTCCAGCTGAAGAGAGAGAGAGAAAAGAGAATATATGAACAAAGGGACCATGTTCATAAGGAGGAGACACACAGAAATGGCTGACCCAACATATTTGGAGCTCACTGACTCAGAAACAATTGCTGAGGAACCTTCAGGGAAAGTAAATAAACCCTCCAAATTAGATGATCGTCAAATGCTGTGGGCAGTTTGTGGAGCCTCTTGCAGTAGGATCAGATTATGTTCCTGTACATGAACTGACATCTCAGAGTCCATTTCCTACAGAGGAACACCTAACCCAACCTTAATCCTGGGATGAGGGACTCAGACATACCTCAACTGGATAAGCCAGACTGAACTGACCCACCTTGGGACTCTTTGCTCTCCTTGGGGAATGGATGGGGGCATTGGGAGGGAGGAAGTTGGGGAAGAACTGGAAAGGACTTGGAAGAGAACATGGAGGGGGAGCAGAGGTAGAGGCAATTTACAGCAAGCATATAGCCAAAGAGCTAATTAAATGGAGAGAAACTCAAAGAAATTTCATTAAAATCAGTAATAAAATAAGGTTGTCCATTCTCTCCATAGCTATTACATATAGTACTTGAAGTTTTATCTAAAGCAATAATAAAACTGAAAGCGATCAAGGGGATACATATTGAAAAGGTAGATGTCAAAGTATCAGTACTTGCAGATGATAAGATAATATACATAAAGAACCCTAAAAATTTCACCAGGGAATTCTTACAGCTGATAGACACCTTCAGTGAAGTGAGTGAATACAAGATTAACTAAAAAAAAAAAATCAAGAGCACTCCTATATATGAATGAAAAACAGACTGAGAAAAAAATCAGGGAAACAAAACCCTTCACAAGAGCCTCAAATAATATAAAATATTTTGGAGTAACTCTAACTAAACAAGTAAAAGATTTGTATGACAAAAAAATTAACTCTTTAAATTTGGAAATAGAAAAAAATATCAGAAGATAGAAATATCTCTCATGCTTATTAGTATAGTAAAAACAGATATCCTACCAAAAACAATCTACAGATTCAACAAAATCCCCATCAAAATTACAATTACAATTTTTTATGGGTAGTAGAGATTTATTAAGATATAAATTGGGAGATGCATTCATGAATACAGAACAGAATAAACACATAAAGTAGTCCTCTGTCCTGTTCAGGAACAGGTACCTTGGCCATCAGGTCTTCAACCATGCCAAAGAAGGGGCTCCAGACCCCAGTCTCTCATTTTATATCTGGTCATGTATGTAGGTAAAGAAGCACCACCTCTTTTGAGCTACACAGCCCGAGTTCAAGGGCAGAGAAAGTCCCACCACACTTCCCCTGTTTGTCTTAATAAGAAGATTCTACACCTAATATAAACTATATGCAATAAGAAAGATAATCAAGTATTGTTCAGGAGAAATAGAGCAAATCATAAACAAAGTGGTACTACAATATCAAGCAAGAAACTTACTAAATGCCCAGAACTGGTAACTGGCAAGATATAGAGTTTACTCCAAAGGATGTTGTAGTTTCTGGCCTGGCCTAGCCCCAAAGTCCTGACCCGCAGTCCCTTAGTGCCAACAAATCACATAAAAGCTTATATTACTTACAAGCTGATTGGTCTATGGCTCAGGCTTATTACTTGTTAACTCTTCTACTTTAAGTTAACCTGTATTTCTTATTTATGTTTAGCCACATGGATTGATCAGCACCTTTTTGCTCAGTGCAGCATTCTTATCTGGCTTCCTCTGCATCTCATTG
The DNA here is from genome assembly GCA_004025045.1 of Sigmodon hispidus. Classification (NCBI taxonomy): domain Eukaryota; kingdom Metazoa; phylum Chordata; class Mammalia; order Rodentia; family Cricetidae; genus Sigmodon; species Sigmodon hispidus. Next base: position 27,825 of record PVIH01013463.1, read on the forward strand.
TCATCTCTTCTCTGCTCTTCAGCTTCCCAGAATTCTCCTAGTCTGCTTACCCTACCTCTACTTCCTATCTAGCTACTTGACCAATCAACATTTTCTTAATCCAATATTTACAATAACAAATATTTACAGTGTATAAAAACATAATCCCATAGCAAGCTGTCCTATCCTAAAGAACCTAGTACCTAATATGCTCTTAGCTAAGATATGAGATGGTTATAATTGTGACTAACTACCTAGTCTTCAACCCCATCAAAGACCTGAGAAGGAAAATATGTTACTCAAATAAGTGGAAAGTTTAAGGAAGCACCTTCCAAAATTTAGCAAGAGAAGACAGAGACAGCTGGCTGCCTAGACAGTCATCCAAACAAAGCTTTTATGCAATGTTGGGCATCCAATTTTTTGCGATAAGTCTAGAATATCTGACAGAGCATTTTCAGAAGCAGGATATTTTGTGAAATCATCTTACCCTGTGTTGGCAGGGTTGGTAGTCTTTTATCTTTTACCCTGCTTGTCTGGATTGGACATTGTGCTACTGTCAGCAACCGAGACAAGAGCAGTTCTTTGCCAAACGGGCCATTTTTTGTCAATAAGAAGACAAACTTCATGTGGAGAATCTTTGATGTCCAACATCATCTCGGAAAAGGATCTGTGCTGCCAGGAGCAATTGTGTCTCGTATCAGCCAAGTTTTGAGTTAATAAAACATTTAAATGCCACATTCTCTAGGTTTATGAAGTATTTAAAAATTACCTATCCAGTTGACATATGTCAGAGTATATCTAGAAAAACTAATTAGCATGACTATAATTACGACAAATATGAGTGATTATAACCTATAATTTGCATCAGCCTAAATAACTTGAGGACTAAGGCTTCATATTATAAAATAGATAATCTGTAAACAAACATACAGTATAAGGACAAAGATTTTGAGTTTGTGACAATATACAAAATATCTTAAGCAGAGGTAGAAAAAATATATATATATACAGTATGCCAAATATAATTAATCAGAGGTATAGTACAAAATGAGAACAACACCCTTAATATGTATCAGTATATAAAATATCCTAAATAGAAGTAGAACATACATACAATATGGTGAATATAATTTACATTTGTATCAATATACAAAACATTTTAAACAGAAGTAGAAGCATATACACAATAAAACAAATACAAATTTGATTCTGTATCAATATACAAATGATCTTAAACAGAAACAGAAGAAATAATTTTACATTTGTATTAGTACACAAGAGTCCACAATAGTGCCCAATACAACTCTCAAAAGATTATGAAAGAACAATTCTCAACTTCATGTGGAAAAACAAAACAAAAAAAACACTGGATGGCTGAAATTACCCTGAAAAATAGAAGAACTGCTGAAGGTATCACCATGCCTGGTTTTACACTGTACTACAGAGCTAGAGTTAAAAAAAAATCCTCATGGCATCCGCACAAAAACAGACACATTGATCAATGGAACTGAACTGAAGCTTCAGACATAAATTCACATACCTATGAACACTTGATTTTTGGTAAAGAATCCAGAAATACTGTAAAATAGAAAGCATCTTGAACAAACAATGCTGGTCAAACTGGATGGCTGCATGTAGAAGAATGCAAATAGCTGCATATTTATCACCTTCACAAAACTCAAATCCAAGTAGATCAAAGACCTAAACAGAAAACCAGACATACAGAGCCTGATAGAAGAGAAATCAGGAAATAACCTTGAGCACATTGGCACAGGAGGCAACTTTCTGGACAGAATACCAATAGTGCAGACACTAAGTTCAGCAATTAATAAATGGGACTCTATGAAACTGAAAAGCTTGTATAGGGCAAAAGACATGGTCAATTGCACAAAGTGGCAGCCTACAAAATGGAAAAATATTTTTCCCAATTTCACATCTGCTAGAGATCTAATATCCTCAGTATATGAAGAGTTCAAGAAACTAGATGTTAAAAAATAATTATTCCAATTTCAAAAATGGGTATAGATCTAAGCAGAGAATTCTCAGTAGGTGAATCTCAAATGGCTGAGAAACACTTAAATGTTTAACATCCTTATGAAAATTCAAATGAAAAGTACTTTAAGATTCTATCCTATACCTGTCATAATGGCTAATCAATAACACAAGTGACAGCTCATGCTGGTGAGGATGTGGAATGAAGGTTTGGGTCTCTCCTCCGGGAAAAGAACCAAAACCTGGTGAGGTGCCTGCTGAAGGTTGAGAAATCCAGAATGGGTAGTAGTAAAGAAAGATAGTTTTAAATCCCAGCTAAGGCAAATTGTAGAAACATGGACTGTAATTGACATAAGTGTTTCTTTGTTTTGAGTTGACATAAAATTAGCCAGTACAAATGGTGTCAATATATGGACGTCTTTTACTGAGGCAGAAGACTGAGTATGCCAAAAGCATCAAGACTCTAATCAGATACCACTCCTCAGAATATTGAGAACATATTGATTATATTAGGCCTCTTCTATAAATGTTGAGACAGATATTTATTCGTGCTGAAATAGATACTGTCTTTTTGGTCTTTATCTAAAATGATTCTGCAGCATCACCAACCGTGTACCAATAGGATGTCATGATCCTATGTGTCATTATCATTTCATCTCATGGATGGTTTCTTTCTACCAAGAATTGCATTTGAAAGCAAGAGAAACAAATTCATGATCTTGGAATTGTCTAGTCCTATCACATACCTTCTTATCTGAGAACAAATTACCTAGTAGATTGGTGAAAAGACTGAGGGGAGGTGTAAATAGAGTATCACTAGAAAGACCAGGCTCCACAAGACCAAGTGCTGACCAGCAAGAGGAAATAGCTGTTTCCAGCCAATAGATGGTGCTGTTTCCCTTACACCACAAACACAAACCCAGATCCTGGAAACTCCAATGCCTGAAGACCCACTAACAAAACTTAATTCAGGTTGGCATTTCATTTTAGCAGTGTAAAGGTCATGGCAGGCAGATCTCTATGGTCACTACATAGGGAGACCAGCCAGAGCTACATGAGACCCTGTCTAAAATTAAAAAAAAAATCTTAAATCCCCTATCTCCCATATCCTTAGACTCCCCTGGATTCTGGACCTTTGTTTCTGGCTCAGTTTGAATTCTCACCTGAAGAAAAGTCTTGGATACAGGTTTTGTGTAAAAGGTGATTCTTGTGGTATAAGCAGGACAAGAAGAAAGTGAGTCAGAGATAAAGTAGGCAAGTATGTGACCATTATGAGCAACTCAAGCATGATCTCACAGAGAACTTCCAGCAAAATGTGTAAGAAGCTTTAGAATAGTCCTTTGGAGCCTGGGCAGACAGGTTGTATGCTCACTAACTCTATTCATAGAACATTAGCTACCTGACATTTTGAATCACAAAAGGTGTGGCTCATGGGACCTAACTGTCCATTTATTCAGAAATTGTCTCACTAGTTTTTCCCCTCATGTGTTTTTTCCCCCCAACTCAAGAAACTACATTCTTCAGGATCTCATTCCAAATACCTTCCAGATGCGTTCACCTGGTGGTAGAATACTAGGAGAGTACTTCTCTCCCTCCTTCCACACAGCATGTGCAGTAGGGTTTATCTTCTTTTTGTCTTCATATCTTACCAGCAGTTTCTTTCCTCATGACTCAAGTTTGCAGCATGGTACTAATTTTCTAGGAATGGCTGTTTGCAGCTCAGATAATGCTACCTCCTCTGGCCCATCATCTCTCTGTTTTGAGAGGTCACAGCAATGATGCACAGACACTGGTCTAGGTTTGTCTCATTGTCTGTTGTCTGGCTTTTGGGCTCTCCTGTAAGCTGGTATAACTAATACACTAGGTTCTTTTCAGCCCTCCAGTGAATTGTTTTGTGATGAATCTAGCTGATTCCTAATCTAAATTAATCCTGTTCCATGTCTGACTTTTCAAGGAGTATATAAACCCACAAGTGATAGCCTCAGTATGCCTAGTATTTTAGCTAGCATCTATTATCTTAATGGTGGATATAGTCAGAATAGATTGCCAGAGATAATAATAGCGACTAAAATATGAGCTCTGTGTGAGGGCATGGTCCAGTCTTATAACTAGTTCTTATAACTTCACTTCTTTATAGTTCTGTACTGCACATGAGGCTGTGGGACAGTGAAAATGTGCTTGATCTGAATTAATATTTACACCAGTGCAAACTACATATCAGATTTCAAAGATTTAATATAAAAAGTAAAACATCATAATAATTTTTATGTTAATTATGTATTGATTATATTGATGATAATTTGAATTTATTAGATTAAGTAAACACTGTAAAATTAATTTCCCCTGGTTCTTTTTTCTTTGTCACTATGCCTACTTACCTGGTTGGGAGTGGCTAGAGATTAATGTCAAGTGTCTTCCTCAACTTCTCCCCTCCTAAGTTTTGAAAAGAAGGTCTCATGCTGAACTTGGAACTTGCAGATTTGGCTAGATTGGCTAGCCAGCAAGTCCCAAGGGCCCTCATGTCTTTGCATTTCAGCATTGGGATTACAGTCCCCAGTCACCACACCCAACTTTTTCTTGTGGGTGATGCTGGGTTTTTTACTTGGGTACTGGCGATCAAACTCAATTCCTCATGTTTATATAGTAAGTGCCTTACTAAGCCTTCTTTTAACCTTTTTAATGTGGCTACTAGAAATATTAAAATCACACATGAAGTTAATGCTGTAGTCCCATTGCAAGGCACTGTTTTTGAGGCTAAAAAAAGCCTTTCAAGGTAATAAGAACTAAAACAGCAAAGATAAAAAAGACTGTGGTTGGCTGAATAGTGGATTCCAAAGATACCCAGGTCCCTAAAACCAATGGATGTTACCTAGGTTACATGTGGCATAGTGGAAATTTACAGTTACTGTGTTATGCTGAATGATCCACAGAAGCCTTACCTGTGAATCAGGTAGAAGCCAAAGGGAGATTGAAACAGAAAGGTGATATTTAACTCAATCAATGGGGAGTGTTGAAGTAACAGATGACATTGCATGCATGAAATACCTAGGAATGATCATTAGTCACACAAGGCCTGCAAGAAATGAAATTTTAGAAACTATAAACACCTGGAAACAGATTCTTCCCTAAAGCTTTCAGAGGGGATATAGCCTGGATGACTTGCTGATTCTAGCCCAGGGAAACTGATTCATATTTCTCAGATCTAGTGCCATAAAAAGGAAGCTTTGGGAGGGCAGCTTAGTAACAGGGCACTTAAGCCTAAGAACCTGAGGCTTGGCTTTGCTGCACACCCTGATGCACATCATGCTGTTTAAGTTACTAACTTAACTTCTTGTAGCAACCATAGGCAATCAAAAAAGGAAACACACACAGTGCATGTGTCTACAGTTTACTTGTGTTGTCTAAATTAACCTTCACAGTACTATAAAATAAAGTCAGGGCAACATGAGATAAATATACACATTGGCTCTTTTATTTGGTAGGTATTTGGGAGGCAAAGAAATCAAGATATAGAGAGGTTAAGAAACTTGCCCAAAAATGTTGCATTTAGTAAAAGGCAGAAGCTGGATTAAGATCGAGGACCATGTGCCTACAAACCCCATTCTGTGTCCATTATGCTACACAAGACTCCTCTTCTCTATTGGTCTGCATTTTTCTTCTAAATATGTTCCTAAGTCTCAGGTCACAACAGTCTTAAAAGTCTATATTTTACTTCCTGCTGTCTGAACTTGCATGTATCCTGACAAAATACCCAAAGCAGATTCTATTTCTGGACATTACTCAGTCTTGTTAATATGACGTCATCGGTATAATATAATATATATCTAATGCAAAGTTCCTTGAAATATCCAAATGATTTGAGTCCCTTTGTAACGGGACAAGATTGAATGTTCAAATTTCTCTATCATGTGTAAACAAGCTACACTGGTCTTAATTCCTGATAAGTAGGAATAAATTATTGAAATTAACAGCTTCATATTATATGCTGGTGGGCATTTTAATTTGCTTTAGTGTAGATTTTATGGACTTTGCCTCTGCAGTCAGAACTGAAATAATTAAATTTGTAGATATCTACAGTCATTCATTGTAATATAACAAGTTTTTTTTAAAATTGTGAGATTTAGTTAGTATGCAATAATAGTCACTATTTTATATTTATGCAGCTTATTTTTGTCTTGGAGGAAGCATGCAGAGTCCCAGTGTGCTTGTGGAGGTCAGGGGACAAATTGAGACATTAGTTCTCTTCTTTCAAGTGGGTCCCAGGGGCTGAACACAGGACTTGCTGACAAAGTGCATTTCTTTTTAACCCACTGAACACTTGTTTTTTCATCTTTACCATTTTAAAGAAGGATTTATTTGTCTTTATTTTCTCTGTGTGTGTGTGTGTGTGTCGGGGGGGGGGTGTTTTTCCTGAATGTATGTAAGTTAATACAGGCTTGCCTGTGCTCACAGAGGCCAGAAGAAGGCACTGATTTCCCAGAACTGGAGTTACAGTTATAAACATCTATGCGTGCTCTGGGAATGGAACCAGGTCTTCTGCAAAATCAACTAATGCTCCTAAACACTAAACTATCTCTGCACTCAGTCTTTTACCATTTTTAAATTAATTTTTCTTGTTGTGATGAAAGATACATAACAGAATTGTAACTATCTTGTGTGCATAGTTTAGTGACGTCAAGCATGTTCTCATTGCTGTGTGCCATGCTGCTAGAACCAACTTCTAAAACCTCCTCATTATTCCAAACAGAAGTGTGGTGCCAACTAAACGATGACTACCTTTTCCCTCGCCCTATAACATCTTTATTTTACTTTTGTCTTTATAAATTTGTTTTTTTTAAAAAAACACTTTGTGAAGGTGGAACCATACAATGTCTTTTTGATGTCTGGCTTGTACCAGTTAAACTGTATAATGTTTTCATAGCTGATCTATGCTATAACAAATATCAGGATTTTATTCTCTTTTAAGGCAAAAGACTGTTCCATTGTATGTAACAGTTTACTCATTCATTTGCTGATAAACATTTGGGTTGCTTCTATCTTTTGACTAGTGTGACTTATACTTTTATAAACATTGGTATGTAAATATAGGATTTGATCTTTATTTTCATTTTTTTTCTTTTTTTAATTATGAAGAAAGTCACATTTTCTATCTGTGTATATCCTTGTTCAAGGTCCCGTCCCCCTCCCACTCCCTCCAGTCAATCTCTCTTCTCCACATCTCCCCATGTTCTCCCCAGCAAGGGCAGGAGGTCCCAAGGTCCCAATGTCCCAATATGGCTTAGTTTAGCATCCACTCCTGGCAGATTCAGTTTCTTCAACCCCAACATCAAGACTGAGTCAGGTGTTCCTCTAGAGGGAGTGGCATCCAAGGTGCCAGTTTAAGGTATTTCAGATCCCAAGCTGTTCTGTGGTTGTGGTTTGCAACTTGGACATGCTTTGCTTTTTTGTTTAGAGTCCACTAATGAGTGAGTACATCCCCTGCTTATCTTTCTGGGTTTGTAAAACCTCGCTCAGGAGGATATTCTCCAAATCCATCCATTTGCCTGCAAATTTTAGGATATCATTTTTTCTTACTGCTGAGTAGTACTCTATTGTGTAGAGCGACGTACCACAGTTTGTTAATTTGTTAATTCTTCAGTTGAGGGACATCTAGATTATTTCCAGGTTCTTGCTATTATGAATAATGCTGCTGTGAACACAGTTGAGCCAATGCCTTTGGAGTGCGAAAGTACATCTTTAGGGTATACACTCAGAAGTGATATTGCTGGGTCCTTGGGGAGATTGATTCCCAGTTTTCTGAGAAACCGCCACACTGCATTCCAGACTGGCTGAACAAGCTTACATTCCCACCAACAATGGAGGAGTGTTCCCCTTGCTCTGCAACCTCTCCAGCATAGACTGTCCTCTGTGACCTTTATTTTAGCCAATCTGACAGGTGTCAGGGAGTATCTCAAAGTTGTTTTGAATTCCATTTCTCTGAGAGCTAAAGATGTTGAGCACTTTTTCAAGTGCCTTTCAGCCATTCGTAATTCTTCTGGTGAGAATTCCCTTTTTAGTTCTATACCCCACTTTTTGATAGGGTTATTCAAGGTTTTGGGCTCTAATTTCTTGAGTTCTTTATATATTTTAGAGATCCCTCCTCTATCACTTGTAAGGTTGGTGAAAACCTTTTCTCATTCTGTAGGCTGTTGTTTTGTCTTATTGACAGTGTCCTTGGCTTTACAGAAGCTTTTCAGTTTCAGGAGATCGCACTTACTGATTGTTGTTCTTAGTGTATGCACTACTGATGTTATATTTAGGAAGTGGTCATCTGTGCCAATTTGTTGGAAGGTATTTCCCACTTTCTTTTCTATTAAGTTCAGAGTAGTTGTGTTTATGTTTAGGTCTTTGATCCACTTGGATTTGAGTTTTGTACAGGGTGACAGGCTTGGATCTATTTGCATTTTTCTACACATTACCAACCAGCTGCGCCAACACCATTTGTTAAAGATACTATCTTTTTTCCATTGAATATTTTGGGCCTCTTTGTCAAAGACCAGGTGTCCATAGGTTTTGGGGTTAATGCTTGGATCCTCAATTCTATTCCATTGATCCACAAGTCTGTTTTTATGCCAGTATCAGGCTGTTTTATTACTGTAGCTCTATAGTATAACATGAAGTTGGGGATGGTGATTCCTCCTGAGGTTTATTTGTTGTTGTTGTTGTTGAGCAAAATTGTTTTGGAAATACTGGCTTTCCTGTTATTCCAAATGAAATTGAGCATTGTTCCTTCAAGGTCCGTAAAATATTGTGTTGGGAATTTGATGGGCAGTGCATTGAATCTGTAGATTGCCTTTGGTAGAATTGCCATTTTTACTATGTTGATCCCACCTATCCAGGAACATGGGCAAGCTTTCCATTTTCTGATATCCTCTTCAATTTCTTTCTTCATTGATTTAAAATTTTTGTCAAATAGATCTGTAACTTCTTTGGTTATAGTTACTCCAAGGTATTTAATGCTATTTGCAGCTATTATAAAGGGTGATGTTTCCCTTATTTCTTTTTCAGCTCTTCTATCTTTAGTGTATAGATGGGCTACTGATTTCTTTGAGTTAATCTTGTATCCTGCTACATTGTTGGAGATGTTTATCAGCTCTAGAAGTTCCCTGGTAGAATTTTGTGGGTCACTTATGTATACAATCATATCATCAGCAAATATAGTTTCAGTTTTTCTTTTCCAATTTGTATCCCCTTAATCTTCTTTTGTTCTCTTATTGCTTTAGCTAAAACTTCAAGAACTATATTGAATAGATAAGGGGAGAGAGAACATCCTTGTCTAGTTCCTGATTTTAGTGGGATTGCTTTGAGTTTTTCTCCGTTAAGTTCGATGTTGTCTGTCAGTTTCTTATAAATCGCCTTTATTATATTGAGATATTTTCCCAATATTCCTGATCTCTCCAGGGCTTTTATCATAAAGGAGCGTTCAGTTTTGTCAAAGGCTTTTTCAGCATCTAAGGATATGATCATGTGTTTTTTTCCTTCAGTTTGTTTATATAGTAGATGACATTTACAGTTTTTTGTATGGTGAACCATCCCTGCATTTCTGGGATGAAGTTTACTTGGTCATGGTGGATGATATTTTTTATATATTGTTGTATATGGTTTGCCAAAATTTTGTTGAGAATTTTAGCATCAATATTAATGAGGGAAATTGGTCTGTAGTTCTCCTTCTTTGTTGTATCTTTGAGTGGCTTGGGTATTAGGGTGATTGTGGCCTCATAAAAGGAATTTGGCAATATTCCTTCAGTTTCTACTGTGTGAAATAGGCTCAGGAGTAATGGCAGTAATTCTTCTTTGAATGTCTGGTAGAATCCTGCACTGAAACCATCTGGACCTGGGCTTTTTTTTACTTGGGAGACTTTTAATGAACAGAAATGGAAAAATGGAAAACATAGAAGAAATGGACAGCTTTTTGGACAGGTACCATTTACCAAAATTAAATCAAGATCAGATTCTCAACAAAAGTCTGGCAAACCGTATACAACAATATATAAAAAATATCATCCACCATGATCAAGTTGTCTTCATCCCAGAAATGCAGGGATGGTTGAATATAAGAAAACTCTTAGATGCTTTGACAAAGCCTTTGACAAAACTGAACACTCCTTTATGATAAAAGTCTTGGAAAGATCAGGAATACAGGGAAAATATCTCAAGATTAACTCAAAGAAATCAGTAGCCTCCTATACACTAAAGATAAAAGGACTGAAAAAGTAATAAGGGAAACATCATCCTTTATAATAGCTGCAAACAGCATTAAATACCTTGGAGTAAGTATAACCAAAGAAGTAACAGATCTATTTGACCAAAACTTTAAATCGCTGAAGAAAGAAATTGAAGAGGATGTTGATTTCGTGCTTGAGAAGAGATACACACTGTCAAGGCCACACAGGGGTTTATTTAAGAGAATTCCCAGGCAGGTACAGAAGCAAAGCAAGACAGGAAGAAATAAGGAGAGAGACCCAAATGTGAGGGACTCTTCTAAGAGAAGGGGTGTGTACAGGTTTAAGTAGTCACGTTTAGGGTGTGCCTCCCTGTGCATTTACATGTCCAGGGAGATGCTTCTATACACAGTGCTGCGGGGTTTATGAAGCCACGCCCAGGGGCATTCCTCAGTACAAGGGCATTCCACCTGAGCTGAGTTGGCTCAACTACGTGTAGTGCCAGGAATCCTTACAGAGGATGTCAGAAAATGGAAAGCTCTCCCATGTTCCTGGATAGGTAGGATCAACATAGTAAAATTGGCAATTCTACCAGAAGCAATCAATGCAATTCCCATCAAAATCGTAACACAATTTTTTACAGACATTGAAAGAACAATACTCATTTGGAATAACAGGAAAGCCAGGATTGCCAAAACAATTTTGCTCAACAAAAGAATCTCAGGAAGCATCACCATCCCCGACTTCAAGTTATACGATAGAGCTACAGTAATAAAAACAGCCTGGTACTGGCATAAAAACAAACTTGCGGATCAATGGAATCAAAATGAAGATCCTTACTTTAACCCAAAAACCTATGAACACCTACCTGTTCTTTGACGAAGAGGCCCAAAATACTCAGTGGAGAAAAAGACAGAATGTGGATGGGGCTATGAGACTAAGAAAACTTTGAGAACACCTCAGAGCAGGAAAGATGTCACAGAGATGTGACAGAGATTCAAAGATGAGAGGGCAGCAGACACAGAGGAAAGAAGCTGAAATGCTGCTCTGAGAAAAGGTATGAGCCACATAACTGAATAAGATGGGTTAGTTTAAGAGCAAGAGCTAGCTAACAATATGCCTGGGCCCTAGGCTGATCAGCATGAAATGAATATATACTTTTGTGTGTCTCTTTGTGACTTCGGGACTGCTGGTCAAAACTCTGATCTAGATCTGAAAATCTGGGCCAGAAACCAATTACAACACATCCACACATCCATAATGAGTTTTTTTTTTTTTTTTTTTTAAATTTAAGTGGGAGGCTGTAAGGGCAAATGCAAAGAGACAGGAAATAGGATCAAGATGCATGATGTGAAAGACACAATAAATAAAGGAGTTTAAAAAAAAAACCCAAAAACTAAAAAATAAAGGACTCCTTTTCTTAAGGAATCCTACAGGTATTGGTACCAGCAGTCCTTGGTTCCAATGCTGTGGATTTGATCGCTAGTCAAGAAGACAACACAGCCTTTCACAAAGGTTGTCACAGTGAGAGCTGCCACATCCCATTATAATGTAGTCTGTTCTCAGGACAGGACAGGACCTTGACCTCAGCCAGCAACTTTCGTTTTCAAAGTCATCTCATAACTTGGGACCTAGTTTCCTTAGAGTGGTCCACGGTACAGAACACATGGCTTAGAGTGGTCCACGGTACAGAACACATGGCTTAGAGTGGTCCACGGTACAGAACACATGGCTTAGAGTGGTCCACGGTACAGAACACATGGCTTAGAGTGGTCCACGGTACAGAACACATGGCTTAGAGTGGTCCACGGTACAGAACACATGGCTCGTCAATATATTTGTGGGCCCCATTCACCCTGATGCTGATGCTGGAAACTTCTTGGGGCTGACATCCACAGCTCAGCTCTATCCTTGAGTAAAATAGGCTACTTTACTGAGCACCATCCTACAAGGAAAAGATACTGTGGGGTGACTGCTAATGGGCACAGGCTTTCTTTTGGGATCATATGAATTTCTAATGATGATGGTAGGGGCTGCACAATTGATTAGAGTAAAAACATGGGACTGTTAAAAAGTTTAAAAGCATGTAAATATCAATCTACATTAAAAATAAACTCAGAAGATTCCATTGTGCTTTGAATTGACTACGGTCATTTGGGGGGCCTTCTAGGCCCTCAAGCTGACACCTCATCCTGCACTTTTGTGCACTGGCTTCCTAATTCTCTCTAGTGGGCCAGAATAGCCTGCTGCCTGAACCTATGTCCTTTCTGCCTCAGGTCCTTGCTCTTGCTCTTCCCTACCCTAAGAGTATCCTTCTAGCCTGAGCCCAAATGACCCATCCTCATTTCCCTGAGGGCTTTATGCAAACCCCTTCAACCATCAGCTGCTTTCTCTGGTGATACCAGTCTCTAAAATATCATAGTCACCATTTCATTCTCTCTCTGTATTTAAATTGTTGTGCCTAGAATATAGTCCAACACATTCTTCTATGTGTTTCATTTTCCTAATCTTACCTTCTGCCTGCTTCTCTTACTAGCTGTCAGATGCAAGAGGGAAAGATTTTTGCATTTTGTTTTTGAGAGGATTTGGGGCTCCAAGGGGTACCCTAAGTGTTTGTGGGATGATCGACAGGTGGCAAGGTTATGGAAGTACGTGAAACAGTTGAGCTGGGAAAGTGCCTCCATAGGGCTGCAGGCAGGCAAGCCTGTGGGGACATTTTTTAAAATTAGTGACTGATAGTAGAGAACCTAGCCTAACTTGGCAGTGCCCCCTTAGGCTGGTGGTCCTGGTTCCAGGGCAAGTAATCCAGGAGGAGCAAGCCAGTAAGCAGTGTTACCCTACGGCCTCTGCATCACCTCCTGCCCAGGGGTTCTGCTCTGCCTGACTTTCTCCTTTGCTTCCCTCTGTGATGGACTGTTGCTCAGAAGTGTAAGCAGAATGAATCTTTTTGCTTTTGGTCATGATGTTTCATCAGAGCAACAGTCACCCTGAGATACTACCTGAGTGATCTTGCAACTATGGTCAATCAGGCCACATGTCGGTGCCTTAGAAGACAGAGCTGATATTATGCTTGAATGCCTAAGATAGCTTCACTCACTGCATTTCTCACTCTGCTTTTTAATCAGAATTTCTATTTTTCTCCCTATTATTAAGCATAGATTCTTTTCTCACACAGTATAATCTGAATACATTTCCGTTCTTTTCCTCCCAGTATTTCCCCACCTCCTTTTCCATCCAGATCCACTACTTTTCTGTCTCCCATTATAAAAGAACAAGCTTCTAAACATCGAAGCCTAACAAAGTAACATACAGTAAGATAAAAGAAAAAAAAGTCATCATATCAAAATCAGATAATCCAAAAGAACAGAAAAATAAAATAAAATAAAAAAAAAGCCCTAAGAGACAGTGCAAAAATCGGAGACCCATTCATTCACTCAGACTTTCAGGAGTCCCATAAAAATACTAAACTGAGAGCTATTGTATGTGTGCAGAGAAGCTTGTGCTGACCAGTGCAGACCCTGCGATTGCTGCTTCAGTCTCTGTGACTTCATATAAGCCTTGCTCTGTTGTTTTAGAGGGTCTTGTTCTCTTGATGTCCTCTGTCCCCTCTCTCTCCCTCACTCTTTCTCCCTCTTTTTTGAGCTCTGAGGCAGGTGATTTAATGGAGACATCTCATTGAGAGCTGTGTGTTCCAAAGTGTTTCTCTCTCTTTCTCTCTCTCTCTGCATAATGTCTGCCTGTGGGTCTCCATATTTGTTCCCATTTGCTGCAGGAGAAAGCCTCTCTGATGATGGTTGAAGAAAGCACTGATCTAATCATCATTTCTATTTGGTTTTGGAGAGAGTTGCTAATCTGTTTTATTGGTGGAGGATCTCCTTGTTTCATGGCCTTGGTTTCTGATAACACCATCACAGTGCCAAAGCCTTCAAAACCTGAGCCTTAGGGAAATTAAAAATTCAAACTATTGCAGGTTGTGAAGATAACATCAGCAGGTTTTGTAGTAGGGAAATCCCTGGTGACTTTGGAAAGAATGGGTAGAAACCAAAGTGTGCTAAGTTCAGACTTAAATAGTAATTGAAGTGGTGGAAATATCTTATAAATTGCAAAGTGCAAAGGGTAGCTACAAAAAGGGAATGAAAGCATGTTGAAGTGAAGGCTGGTGGTTGGGAGATTCCATGCTGAAGGAAACTTAAGACAATTAAGAAGAGAAACAAGACCCTGACCATCATTTATATTGCCCTATGTCCTTCTGTTCCTGGGTGATGTTTATTATTCGTGTTTCTTCCCAGCTTAAGAACAAACATTTTTCCCCCAGGATTTTTTGTTTAGGGGGAAGATCTATTTTGTTCATTTATTAACTCTTAGCAGTTAGTGTATCATAACTAATAGTAGGTGCTTCATAACTATTTGTCAGACAACTGAACGAGAGGACCTAGAAGGAGCCACTAATACAGTACACACCTGCTCTCACAGCTCTTACACTCCTGAAGGTGAGGTAGACTTCAGGACCCATTGGTTCTCCACGTGCTGTGGGAAAGAAGGGTGAGGGACTTTAGAATCTCAGGGTCAGCTGGATGAAAAGTAGCAGGGGACTATTCCCTTGATACTATGATGTGCATAAGCTTTTCCATTTAGTTGAGAACTGTGATTTAAATATCGACACATACTCATCTTGTGCTTATTGCTGTCTTCGAAGTAGCTTAGACATATGTTAGGTCTTTGTACGTGGATCTTTGGATCCAAGTCTGGCACAACATCTGAAACAAGCCTTAAGGTGCAGGCTCACACTATCACGCACAGATTTCTTCAGGGGACCTGCTAGATCCTTCATATGTGTGAACTGTGGTGATAAGACCGGCCGGAGGGAAGGCTGAATCTGAGCAAGGGACCCGTGTGGTCAAAAGCCAAGGAAACAGCTCTAGGGAAGTAGACGCTCAGAGCAAACTACTAAACTTTCTCCTGGAGCGAAAGGCTTGAGCCCGGCTGCGCCTGCGCGAAGGCTCCGGACAGCCTAGGGGGCGGGGTTAGGATTCGCCTGGTATCACGTGGTTCGCTGGCCATCGGCCCCGCCCGGTCCTCGGCAGCCGCCACGCCCCACCCCGCCCCTTTCCCGCCGGGACGCTGGGAGCCGCCCCGAAGTGCGCAGGGCGGCCGGGTAAGTGTCCGCGAGGGGCGCGCGTCGCCTCGGCCCGGAGGACCCCGTGAGGGGCGCGGGCAACCTGTGTTGCGGAGCAAAGGGGACAAGATGGCGGCCGAACACCCTTCCACCTCCTCCGTCACCTGGGCGTGTGGCCGGGGGAGGGGAGCCACCGGTCGGCTGAGGAGGCCGGGCCGGGCCGGGCCGGGCTGGGGAGGGTCGAGCTGGGCCTGCAGGGTTAGTGCGGCTGTGAGCTCCCTCCAGGCCGGGGGCGGGGCTGGGCCCGGGGCAGGGCAGGATGCTGTCTGTCTCTAAGGGGTGGTCGGGGCTGCTTCTTGCCTGCACTTGGCAGTTGATCCCTTCAGCAGCTCTTTCTGCAGAGGTTTGCCACACTTTGCATGAAACTTAATTCAGGTCTTAGCTTTCGCCGAGAAGCCGTGAGGGAAGATTCTCTCTGTCTCTGTCTCTTCCTCCCTCTCCCCCCTCCCCCCATTTTGCAAATGTTTAACGTTGGGCCTCAGGGGAAGGCCTCTCACCTGAGAGCCTCCTGCCTCAGTGTTTTTGCCCCAGTAGTTTGTTAGCACCTCCCCTCGGCTCAGGTTTGCAGTCCTGCTCACGGAAACAGGTTAAAGTCAGAGAGCTTTCGACTTGTTAGAAAGCAGCCAGAAATTTGCTCCCAAATGAGCACCTGTTACTGTCAAGAGGATCCCTCAGAAGAGGGCCTGTCAGCTCCAGGGCTGCTTCCTGCTGCTGCTGGACAGTATTTCTCAAGTGAGCCAAGTTATTGTGCACGAAATTGCAATTCACTACGATTATCTTTCTGAACAGATGAGAATTCCTTATGTCTGTACTACAATTTACAGATTTATTTCATCAGCATCTTATAGGGGGAAAAATGAGATAGGTAATGTGGACATTTATAAGTAGGAAACCTGGGCTTCAAGCAGATTATGACTTACCCAGATCACTTGCTGGTTATGTGGTAGATTTCTGAGTTAAGGTTGATGAGCACAGCACTGCCCACCCTGGCCTATGTTGATGCTTTGTACTGGTATTTTTTTCTGTTAACCATGACTTTCTGCAAAAATGCTTTTGGATTTACTTACATCAAACACACTGAAATGTCTTGGGAATGTCCACTGATGTCTAACTATCTTTAATACACAGCCATCTTTAAATGTCACTTGGGAAATTATGTTGGTAGGAGAAAGTGTGATGAGGTGGCATTGAAGGCAAGATTCTCAAGTGCACTTTGTCCTTTAGCCTCCCTCATTTGGATACCATCCACCTCATAAAATTGTTACTAGCCAAAAATGATGCTTTCTGTGAAGAGCTGCATAGCAAGCCTTCTTCGACTTCTTCAGCAAATGCTCCCTTCTGCCTTTTTCTCCCTCTTTCTCCATTCCCTAGAGCTGCATTTGTAAACTTCTCCACGTTAGTCTGTTGGGCTGCTGTAACAAAATACCTTAAACTGAGAAGTGTATAGAGAACAGGGATTGATTTCTCACATTTCTGGTTGGAGTAGTTCATTATGAAGGTACTAGCTGATTGTGCGTGTGGTGGTGACCTACTTTCTACTAATAGATGACAGCTTTTAATACCCCTGCAGGAGGAAAGGCAAGGGTCTTCCTTTAGCCTCTTTTATAAGGGTATCAGACCTGTTTATGAAGACTCTGCTCTTTATTACCTCCCAAAGTACTTACCTATTACTGTTACTTTGGACGCTAGAGTTTCAACATGAGTGTGAGGGGACACATGTAGCAGTATACATCTGTAATCACATTGCTGGGATGGTGGTGGTTGTGACAGAGACAGGGAGATCCCAGGGGTTTGATGACCAGCCAGTTTAGCTTAATCCGGAATTCCAGATTCAGTGACAGACGTTGTGTTTTGTTTTTTTTTTAAACAAACAAACAAATAAAAACACTGTGAAGAAGATGCCCAATATCAACCTTTGGCTTCAGTATTTGCACATATATGCACACTTGCATTATCCAGACATGCAAATGGTTCATAGACATACTTGTAGGCAAATACCCATACACATGAAATAATTAAAAAAATAAAAATTAAAAATACTACAAATGGCTTGTTTAATAAAAATTAAGTCCATGCAATTTTTTTTTTTGCATTTTTTTCTGGGTGATGTAACTTGTTTCTTTTACAAGCATTATTCCTTCCTTTAACACATAAACAATAAGATAGAGTGATTAAGTAAACATTTGACATTAACCTATGGCATCCACTCACTTTTATGGGTACCCACACACATATGCATACTTGTATACACAGTTTATACTGTTATATGCTAGGTAATATAACAGTCTTCTTTGATGGTACAATATCAATACGGTGGAATTGTCATTTGAAAAACTTTAGACATAAAAATTACAAATGACCGGGGCTGGAGAATGGCTCAGAAGTTCAAGAGGACCATTTGCTCTTCTAGAGGAATTTAACTGGAATTAAATTAGCTTCATTTCCCAGCAATCACATGATGGTTCAACACCAGTTCTGGGGGCCAACGCCCTCTTCTGGCCTCTTCAGCTCTTCAGACACCAGACATGTAAATGGTGTATAGACAAACTTGTAGGCAAATACTCATACACATAAAATAATAAAAAATTTTAAATACAGCAAATGGTTTGTTTAATAAAAATTAAGTCAATGTAGTCAATGTAATTGATTTTGTATTTTTTTTCTGGGTGATGTAACCTTTTTACAAGCATTTTTGGCTAAGTCTTGCTCAATACTTTGCTGATTTGGTTAGGTTTTTTTTTTTTTTTTTTTTTCAATTTGATTAATCATCTGGGAAGAGGGAATCCAAATTGAGGAAATTCCTCCATCAGATTGGTCTGTAGGCAAGTCCATGGGGCATTTTCTTAATTGATCATTGATGTAGGAGGGCTTAGTCCCGCTTATGATGCCTCCCTTAGGCAGGTGTTCCCTGGTCGTACAATAAAGCTAGCCAAGGCAGCCAGGAGAGGTAAGCCAATAAGCAACCTTTCTTTGTGCCCTCTGTTTCAGTTCCCGCATTCAGGTTGAGTCCAGTCCTGACTTTCCTTCATGAAATCTGCCCTCCCTCCATCCCCCAAAGTTGCTTTTGGTCAGCTGTCTTATTACACTACTAGAAAGCAAACTGGACAAATCCAGACAAAGATCTGCAGTCCAGTGCTGGAGCTGCCCTTAAGAAAAGGAAATTCCCTCTCTGTCATACTAAGGATTTCATGAGTGTTACTAAGTAGTTCCCTTTTGTTTGTATGTACTGATGTAGGTAGAAGCCAGAGACCAAGCTCAGCTGCCATTCCTCAGGAGCTGGCCACTCTGTCTTTTGAGGCAGGGTCTTCTGCTAACTGGTTAGACAGGGTAGCTGGTTAGCAAATCTCAGTAATCCTGTTTTGGCTTCCCTGATCCTGGGATTACAACTGGGTAACCATATTTGGGCTTTCGTTGTGGGTACTGAGAGTTGAAATCAGTGCTTATGCTGATGTTCATGCTTGTGTGGCAAGCTCTTCACTGGCTGAGATATCATCCCAGTCCCACTTCCAGGTTTTTGAGACAGGTCTTTGTAGCTCAGACTGACCTTGGATTTAAATAGGTTACTTATGTATTTTGAAAGCTTGCCAAAGTGGAGAATGAACTGCTATATATCAGTCAGAGTAATCTATATGCTTGATATTTTTCCATAAAAGCCACCCATGTCTACATTTTATTTGTAAAAGTTTTAGTATGTATTGACTTGCTTTTAAATATAACAAGAAATAGGTTACCATTTTCAATGGGTCATGCCATATTGACAGGAAAAAATACTTGGTTGATTTATTCATGGTGGCATGTACTGAAGCAGTTGAAAAACTCTAAACATTATGATTACAAACTTCCTGTATTACTCTTAAAGATACTCATTTTTGCTCTAATACACTTAGTTTGTACTCTTCAAAATGTGAAAAATTATTGATAACTTTTGAATATATCTGTAACAGTGTTAAGCACCAAACTCAGGAAAACATTCAGACTTTTTTTTTGAAAGACTTGATTATTTTTTATTAATTCTTTGATTTTTTTAAAAAATACAATTTATTTTAATCATATTCATTACCTCTTTCTCCCATATCCATTCACCTCCTTATTATCCCCTCAATTTTGTGCTATCTTTAAAAAGTTTTTATTTATTCATTTTTTTAGTAACTAATGAACTCTGATTTATGCTGTCTGGGTTAGGAGTCATCTACTGGCGTGGAGTTGAACTACATCCTTAAAGAAAACTAATTCTCCCTTTCCCAGAAGCCATTGAGTGATCATAGCTCCTCAGGAGTGGGGGCTCAGGACCTCTGCCCACTCAGTGCTAGCATGCTGACTGGCTTTGTGTTGTTCAGTTTGCAGGCAGGCAGTCACAGCTGTTGTGAGTGTGTGAGCACAGTGGTCAGTCCTGTTATGTCCAGAAGACACAGTTTTGCACCACTCTTTTCTGACCTATGAGTTTACCTTATGGGACATAGCACACTAATGAAATCATACAACCCATAGTCTGTAGGATCCCGCTGCTTCTGTTTGGTACATTTTGAAGAATCATTTAGAGCAATTGCTAGCACTTCACTCCTTTTTATGAGTAACTAGCATTCCATTGTGTAGGTATCCCACATTTTATTTACCTGTTGGACAATTCTTGGTCATTTTTATGTTTTAGTACTTGTCAGGACAGTGCTGCTGTGGACATTCTTGTATAATAAGTTTTGTGTGGTCTTGGGTTTCATTTCTTGTGAGTGGATATAGGAGTGGAAGTGTTAGGTTGAATGGTAGCTGTGTATTTAACTCACTGAGGATCTGCCAGGTACTATACTGGGTCAGCTGTACGAGTTTACATTCCTACTGTGTGTGAGGAAGGTTCCAATTTCTCTGTTTCCTCTGATGCTCTAGACCTGTCTTTTTGACTGTAGATATCTGAGTGATGTGAAATGATTCCTCATTGTGCTTTTGATTTGTTTTCCTGATGGCTAATAATTCGACCATTTTTTCTTGAACTTGTTAGTCATTTGAATATCTCTTTTTGCAGAAGTGAGGACATGACCCTTTAACCTAATTGTGCTGCTATTTTAATTTGAACTGTGTTTCACTCTTGTGCTCTCCCTGAATTCTTTTTACAGACTTATGTCATTAAAGGGATTGCTTCTCAGAAATCCTTTGCAGTCTTGAGATCCTCAATTGTAAGCACACATCACTTACTCATGTTTATTAGTGTACACATTGAAGTAGTTTTTGTTTTGTCCAAAGAACTATCTTGAATTTTCCCAGATGAAAGACATTTTGAACTTTTCTTTTGAAACTTCTTTTGAAACAAAGTTTCACCCTCTTACTCAGAATTCTCCTGTCTCAGCATCAGGATTGGTTTCAGTTTGGAGAGAGAGGTGATCCAAGTGCCAAATTGAATAGCAGTGCCTGAGGCATGATGGTACGATTTTGAGTAAATCAGGATCCGGTAGGATTTAAGAAATTATGATTTTGTTTTGAGCCATTATTCTTATTCTGTAATTTGAAAGTATATTTAAATTCAATAATTTAAGCCTTTGGTGTTTGTAATTGTGGTATCGTTGTAATTCAGGAAACTGTTGATGAGCAGTCATTCATAAGGTCTGTATTATACAGTCATCAGGTTTTGAATGGTGGTTCTGGGCTGTCATATTTGTCACATTAAAATTTCATTGCTTTTGAAAAGAACTCTATGGAGTAGATATTTTTACTTCCATTGTCTAACTGTGAACTCTTAATTTAAAAGCAATTAGATAACTTTCCTGAAGGTTGTGTAATGTGTACAAGGCAACCTTGGAGTATGTATGAGTCTGGCTTTAGAGATCACATTCTCCTCTCTGTTTCCTTTGGATATTCTGCTCAGTTTTCCAGTGGGTACCACATTCTCCTCTCTTCTCTTACAGTTTAGTTCATATGACCATAGAATTTTGTGTCTTGCAATGTGTGTATACTCTAAAGCTGTCTTTATTGGGATGGCTTATAGAGTTCACAGCTTCCTGGATTGGTTCTGTAATTATAGATGGTTTTAAGCCTCTACAGGTTACTGGGAGTTGAACCAGGGTCCTCTGTAAGAGTAAATAGTGTACTTAACCACTGATCCATCCCTCTAGGCTATTTGTAGAATATTCTCTCCTCCAGGAAGTTTCTTCTCATTTTCAATCTTTCCAACAACCAGTTCAATAACATTCTTTTCTTCTTCTTTTTCTTAGATAACATTACTTTTGCCTAATATGTAGCTTTATATAAAACAGAAGAATCATTGGATTTCTTTGTCACTGTCATTTCTTTTTGTGAGTGTAATATCTATGATTCTTCTGTTATGTATATAATTTCTTTCTGTTGGTGAGTAGCATTCTGTTACATGGATATACTACAATTTGACTATTCTTCTGTTAATGGATAGTTGAATTGTTTCCAGTTTGGAGCTATTATGTAAAAAATTGCTTTGAACATTTGTTTATAGGTTTTTGTGTGAAAAATATTGTTTTTTTTGTGGGGAGGACATAAATATTTAACCATTATTTTTATAGAGGAGAACACAGCTACAGAGATTAAATGACTTCTTTTAAAATGTTTCTCTTTAATATTCATATAAACATGTGGTGTATTTTGGTTAAATTCACTCTTTATTCTTACCATCCCAATTCTTCCTGTTTTTACACTCTCAGCTATATGTGCTCCCCTTTTAAGGATACCCATGGAGTTCATTTAGTGCTGTTGTACATATGCATGGCTCCATCTATTGGATGAGTCACTCTACTGGAACATGGGTCACCTTTCAGGGCCTACATTTACCTTCTTCAGCAGCCACTATTTGCCAGATAGCTCCTTAGACAAGTGTGGGACTTCATGATACTGGGATTTTGGCTGGATTGATTTTGTGCATCGATATGTACTCCCCGCTGCTGTGAGTTTACAACTACATTGCATGACTTCTCAATGTCCTATAGCTATAGACAGTGATTTGATTGATTTTTTTAATACTTTGTATTACACTTTCCTCAATGTTTTGGAAGAAAAGTATAAGTGTGTGTTGTATTGCTTAGATTTACAGTCTAATGCTTTACTCACATACACAAACTGTGAGTTCAGATTAAAATCTTTGTTAGCTGGGACTTAAAAATTACTCACATACACAAACTGTGAGTTCAGATTAAAATCTTTGTTAGCTGGGACTTAAAAATGGAGGCTTTATGAATGGGGGAAATGGCTTTATAGGTAGAATGATTGTTTAATATGTGTTAGGCCATAGGTTTGATCCCAGCCTTGAAAAAGAAAAACCAAACAAAAAGCCCACATATCTTCATGATGTTGACTTTTGAGCTGGGTTGAAGAATTGGTGGCTTTAAAAAAGTTTTCTTTTAATTAACATTTGTGTGTGTGTGTGTGTGTGTGTGTGTGTGTGTGTGTGCACATACCTGCACACTCATGCAGTTATGCTCACACTTCCCTGGATGGGCAGAGATCGAAGGATAAAGTTAATAGAGTTGATTCTCTCCTTCTACCATATGGGTTCTAGGAATCTAGCTATGGTCTTCAGACTTGGCAGCAAGTGCCAGGGAAATGCTGCTGCCTACAGTGGGTTGGGTTTTCTCACATTACAGATTTGTCTATAGTCCAACCCAGTGTAAATCGTCTCTCATTGATAATGTCTTCCTAGTGATTCTAGGAAAAGGTTGACAACTAAAGCTAACCATCACAGAATACGTAAGATCTAAACTCTTAGGTGGTTTCAAGTATTAGCATTAACCATAGCATTGTCTATGTTGTACAATAAGCTTCTAGAATTCTTCACAGTCCCCAAGAAACTTTGTGCCATTTAATTTATATCTTCCTAGTTTTCTCCTTCTCTTCAGTCTTCGAGTTCCTGGCTACCATTCCACTCTCTGCTTCTCTGAGATCAATTACTTTGTATTTTACAGATAGGTAAAAATCATACAGTATTTATATTTCTGTTTTTGTTTTTTTTTCCTTAGCACAACATTCTCCAGATTAATCTGTGTTGTTAAAAATCACAGGATTTCTTTTTAAAGGTTGATTATTATGCCATATCCTCGCAAAAACAGCACATTTTCTTTATGTGATCATCTTGGTTATCTTGGACTTTGTGATTAATGCTGAAAAGAACATGTAATATCTTTAATGTTGCTAATTTATTTTAGATATTACCAGAAGTGATTGTTGGATCATACAGTGATTTTAAAAATATTTTAAGGAACCTCCCTACTGTTTTCCATAAAGGCTTATTATTTTACCTTCCTTACAGTGGTGTAAATGGCTTCTTTTCCTCCTAGAATCTTTGAGAAAAAAATACCACTTGATCCTGGAATGTAATTTTTTTGATGTGTTGTTTGGATTTATTCGTTCTAAGAGTTCTTGCTTCTCTGTTTCTCAGGTATATTGTCTCCATCCTTTTATCTTTTCTCTGTCTTCTTCATATGTTTGGTTTTGGCATCAGGGTTATGTTGGTATCATAGACTGAGGTTGGAGTGGTTCTCTTCAGGTTTTCAGAATAGTTTGATAACTCATAGTCGTTTTCTTTAAAAGTTTGATAAAATTCAGCAGTAAAACCATCTGGTCCTAGGCTTTTCTTTCTTGGGAACCTTTTTAATTCAACCTCATCATCCTTTATTGATCTGCTTAGTTTTTTTTTCTTATGATTCTGTTCAGGCAGGTTTTAAGTGTCTATAGATATATTTACTCTTTTAGGTTTCATAAGGTGTTCACAGTAGTGTCCATTGACCTACTGTGGGATCTGTTCTAATGTCATTCTGTTTTATTTGTGTTCTTTCTTTTTTTTTTCTTGTTTATATGACTCTAAAAGATTTGTCAGTTTTACCCACATAAACCCAAGTCTTGCTGGTACACTC
The DNA here is from genome assembly GCA_004025045.1 of Sigmodon hispidus. Classification (NCBI taxonomy): domain Eukaryota; kingdom Metazoa; phylum Chordata; class Mammalia; order Rodentia; family Cricetidae; genus Sigmodon; species Sigmodon hispidus. The sequence goes on from PVIH01013463.1 coordinate 52,031, forward strand.
TTGTAACCTGGCCCTTAGATAGTGGTGATTGGAAGCCCAGGGTAATCCGTGGCTCCATAGATTTGTATTCTGTAACGTTTTTGAAAATAGATTTATTTTATTTTGTTTTATGTATGTGTTTGCCTTCATGTATGTATGTGCATCATGTGTGTGACTGCAGAGACCAGAAGAGTGCCATGTGGGTTCTGGGAACTGAATCTGGGTTCTCTGCATGAGCAGTAAGCTGTTCTTATCTGATAAGCCATAGCTCACCTCTGAAATGTTTCTTAATTTAATTAGATCAAGCAGGGTTTTTGTTTGTTTGTTTTTTGGTGGAACCCTGAATATTTATGTATAGATCTGCCTTTTTGGTCAACTTAACACAAATTTATACAGATTTGCCTAGAGGAGTAGTTCTCAACCTGTGGTCATGACTGCTTTGGCAAACTCTGTCTCCAAAGTACTTACATTACAGTTCATCACAGTAAACTCTGTCTCCAAAATACTTACATTACAATTCATCACAGTAACAAAATTACAGTAATGAAGTAGCAAGGAAAATGATTTGATGGTTGGGAGTCACCACAACATGAGGAACTATGTGAAAGAGTCTTAGCATTAGGCTAGAGGAACCATTGGACTGGAGGAACCTCATTTGAGAACATACCTGCATCAGATTCCCTTAGGCAAATCTGTGAGGCATTTTCTTGATTAATAGTTGGTGAGAGAGGGCCCAGCTTACTGGGAGGTGATGCCACTAAGTGGTATAAGGAAGCAGACTGAGCAAGCAAGCCAGGGAAAGGAAGCCACTGGGCAAGGGATCCTTCATGGATGGCTTCTGCTTCAGTTCCTGTTTCCAGATTCCTGTCAAGTTCTTAGTCCAGTCAGACGGTTTTCTCTTTCCTTTGATACGCTAGCTTGTAGATTCATTGATCTGTTTTCTAGACTTTTTTTTTTTTTCATTTAAGTTCTGCTTTGGTTTTTAGTTTCCTTTTTGATGTCTTGGAGTTTTGATCTGTTTTAGACCCTTGGGTTGTGTATTGTGTAGTTAGGTTATTTTTTTATTTTTCTTAATTAGGCATTCATTGTTGTAAAGTTTCCTTTTAGAACTGCTTTGACCACGTTTGTATGTGTTTACCACTTTAGAGATAGTGGTACCAGGGAGAATGGAGCCAATAGGTGAGGCAGACTAAAATCTCATGCAATAGTCAACTTTATTCAGAGCATTAGATGATTTATACTCTATGGGTTAAATAAGGAGTCCCATGAGTAAAGTGTACAGTCATAGGGGCAAGACACACATGGCAAAAACATGTTTTTCCATCAAGGCATATAAACAAATAATAGCCAATTGTAATGAATACTCTGAAGTAAATTTACTCCTATCTGCTACACCTGGGAGGGGAATGAAAGCACATTCCAAGAATAATTTTGTGATTGTTGAATTTTTTGAAAGAAAACTGAGGATTCTAGACTCTTATCTTTTTGCAGTTTTCTTACAAGCACTTAGAATTCCCCTCACAGCTCCCTTCTTGGACTTTGTTCTCTCACGTGCTTTGCTATTTCTATTTTTATTTCAGCTTATCCCAAGGTATTTTATCATTCTCCTTTGATTTCTTCTTTAACTTGTAGGTTGTTGGGGAATGTGTTGCTCAGTTTCAACATATTTGTGAATTTTAAAATTTTCTTCTAATGAATGCATCAGTTTACTTGTGTCTAAATCATGTACCATGTCATTCACCGCCTACTGAAAACCCATCTATAATTCATCTATAATCTCAGTTCTCAGAGCTGTGTGTCTACCAGTGGATTTTGGGACATTGTTACCACCTTGAAAGAGTTCTCTTTTGTGGTTACTTCCATTTTTTCCCCATTCACTCTACCTTTTAACTCCATGGATTTAATTATTCTGGACAATTCATATAAACAAAATCACATAATATGTGATCTTTTGTAACTTTTTTCACAGTGTATAATGTTTTCAAAGTTTATCTGTATTGAAACATGAGAACTTAATTTCTTTTTATGGACAAATAATAATTTTATTGTTTGGTTATATCTCATTGTGTTTAATGTTTAGCTGATGTGTATGTATGTCATTTTGATTATTGGTTAATAATGCTATTATGAACATTTGTGATTAAGATTGTATATAGTGTGTTTGTCTGTGTACATGCATGCATAGTTTTTTTTGCACTTCAGGTGCTGCTTTCAAACTATATTTTATTTATTTATTGTTTTTGTTTTGTTTTGTTTTTTGAGATAGGGTTTCTCTGTGTAACAGCACTGGTTGTCCTGGGACTCACTCTGTAGACCAGGCTCACCTTGAACTCAGAGATTTGCCTGCTTCTGCTTCCCAAGTGCTTAGATTAAAGGCATGTTTCTCGTTAAAACTGTATTTCTTATGGCTCATGCAACTGAATCCAGGGTCTCAAGTATAGTAGGGAAGTACTCTACCATTGGGCCACATCCCAGCCTGGAAGTGAATTTTAAAAGGAGCATATTCACTTGACTTAGGCTAAATGACCAGGTTTCATCTGCTACTTTTATTTAGTGGTTCTTGTTACAGTATTAGGTACATACATACATACATACATATAGACACACACTTTCTCTCTCTCTCTCTTTCCCTCTCTTCTTCTTCCCCCTTCTCTTATTCACTCACACATACATAGTCTAGTTTCTCTGCTTCGTGTTTCTTTGGAGTGAAAATTTGACTACATTAGGTTTCCTTAAAGGTAAGGTCTTTTCTGTGTGGACACTTACATAAAAGGTGATTAAAATATTTTGATAAAATTTTAGTTTATGAAGTTTTTTAAAAAGATTTGTTTTTATTTTATGTTATTGAACTTGTCTGCATGTGTTTATATATACCATGTATGTGTGTGGTGTCCACAGAAGTCAGAAGAATAAGTCAGAATGCTGGGATCTGAAGTCATGGATGGTCATAAGCCACCATGTGGGTACTGGGACCTAAATCTGGGTCCTCTGCAAGAGCAATAAGTTCCTATAACCATTGAACCATCTTTCCGGCCTCCATTTTGTGGAAATTCTTTTTTTTTTTTTAAGAAACAATTAAATTAATTCTTTATTATAATATTACAGTTTTTTTTCTTTTTTATGATGAATAAAGTCACATTTTCTATTCGTGCATATCCTTATTCAAGGTCCCTTCCCCCTCCCACCCTCTCAGGTCACTCTCTCTCCTCCACATCTCCCCATCTCCTCCCCAGCATGGGCAGGAGTCCCAAGGTCCCAATTTCCCAATGTCCCAATATTCCAGTATTGCTCAGTTTAGCCTCCACTCCTGGCAGATCCAGTTTTCTCCCCCCAACATCCAGACTGAGTCAGGTGTTCCTTTAGGGGGAGTGGGATCCAAGGTGTCTCCCAAGCTGTTCAGTGGTTATGGTTTGCAGCTTGGACATGCTTTGCTTTTCGCTTTTTTGTTGTTGTTGTTTAGAGTCCACTAATGAGTGAGTACATCTCCTGCTTATCTTTCTGGGTTTGTGATACCTTGTTCAGGAGGATATTCTCCAAATCCATCCATTTGCCTGTGAATTTTAGGATATCATTTTTTCTTACTGCTGAGTAGTATTCCATTGTGTAGATGTACCACAGTTTGTTAATCCATTCTTTAGTTGAGGGGCATCTTGGTTGTTTTTAGGTTCTTGCTGTTACGAATAATGCTGCTATGAACATAGTTGAGCTAATGCCTTTGGAGTGCGACTTTACGTCTTTAGGGTATACACCCAGAAGTGGTATTACTGGATCCTTGGGGAGATTGATTCTCAATTTTCTGAGAAACCATATACTGCATTCCAGAGTGTCTGAACAAGCTTATACTCCCACCAACAATGGAGGAGTGTTCCCCTTGCTTTGTGGAAATTCTTAAAGCAAGGTTACACATTATTTTCTGTTAAGTTGCAGGTTATTAGTGAACAATGTTAGAGAAAATTATTTCAAAAGAAAATAAAATGGAGAAGGCAATAGTGGATTCCTCACATGGATAAATGTTCATGAAAGATTTCTTTTAGTTAAACATGAATTGGGTCAAAATATGAAATGTGGGGCTAGATAGATGGCTCAGCAGTTAAGAACACTTGTTGCCATTGTACAGGGCCCAGGGCCTGGGTCTGGTTCCTAGTACCTACAGAGCGGCTCATAATCCTCTGTAATTCCAGTTTCAGGGGAGTCTGGTGCCCTTTTCTGCCTTTACAGGCACATACACTTCACACATATTAATTACATAATTTGCCGTCAAACACATACATTAAATAAAAATAAATCTTCAACTAAGCATATAAATGCATGTATGTGTTTTGTGTAAAGAGTTAATATTAAAAAGAAACTTGATGGGGCTGGAGAGATGGCTCAGTGGTTAAGAGCACCGTCTGCTCTTCCAGAGGACCCGGGTTCGATTCCCAGCACCCACATGGCAGCTAACAACTGTCTGTAGTTCCAGTTCCAGGCAAACACCAAGGCAAATAAATAAATAAATAAATAAATAAATAAATAAAAAAAGGAAACTTGATGCCTGTGGATTAGGATATACTATGATAGTCCTATAATTAGCATTGTTTCTTTCCCTTTTTGTTTTTATATTTTGGAGTTTTAAGGTACTATTCAGTTCAGAGTATTTAAAGCCTGCTGTATCCCATGTATCCTAACAGACAATAAAATGTGGTTTTATTCACTTTCTGGTATTTAATGTAATGAGGAGCATGTAGGGTGAGATTTTATCTTTTAATGATTACATATGATTTTTTGATAACACTATGACTAAGGATATATATTTTTATTGCAGGAATTATAACTCATGGAGTTATGTGGTAAATGATCTTGCCACAGAAGAGACGTAGAAAATGATGGTAAATACAACTATTTTTATCACATTTGTTTGTGTATCAGTGTCACTGTGACGCAGTGTGCTCATGGAAAGATCAGAGAACAGGTTTCAAGAGTCGATTCTCTCCTCCCACCATATGGATCCCAGGGATCAGACTTGGGTTGTTGGGATGGATAGTAAGTATAGCTTATTCCTGCTGAGCTGCGTCTGGCCACTGTGATATTTCATAACGATCTTGAGCTTTTCACTTACTTGTTTGCTTCTCTTTTGTCTATTTTTCATCTTTAAACTTCAGTCTTAGTTGTTTCAGACGCTGCTGCTGCCTCAGTCTGACACTTGTGGGATGTAGGACAGGAAAACATGAGAACCAGCCTTTCTTGTTACAAGTAAATCCAAGCTAAGTTCCAGGGCTCCTTTAATCCAAGATGGGCTAGGGACCTAAGAATGGAGACAAACATGCTTTCATTCCTTACACTTTTAAAACTCACACTTTCAGACATTTCTATATACTAGGAACCAGGTTAACAGAGGGCTCAGAAAGAGAATGTAGTCTACCCAAGTCCCTCATTGGGAGATTTGGGGATAGAAGCAAGTCTTGAAGTATGTAGACTGTGGTGAATATTCTGAGTATTTGATTTGTTAGAGTGTATTGGGCAAGATTTGAATATAACTTAATGCTGATTTTTTTTTGTTATCATCCAAATGGTCTTTTTTTTTTCCTTCTTTATTTTGTATTTATAAAAAAAAAAAGAAAAAAAAACAGTAAAAAGAATTTAAAATGCGGAAGAGTTAACAATAACTATACAGAGGATAAGAATCATAAGCATGGCTTATCAAGGGTGGAAATACAAATAAGATTGCTACACCTATATTTTCTTTCTGTTCAGCTTTCCCTCTGAATTTTTTTTTCCATTCCTGTATATCCTTATTCAAGGTCTCTTCCCCCTCCCAACACATCTGGTCATTTTTCTTCTCTGCAACTCCCCATCCCCTCCCTGGGCAGGGAGCAGACAGTCCTATGGTCCCACGGACCCAATAATGCTTAGATCAGTCTCCACTTCTGGCCAAATCGAGTTCTGTCCCCCCTCCCTCAAGAGTGAGTCAGGTGTTCCTATAGTTGGACTGGGGTTTGAAAGGTCAGTCCAGGGTGTTTCTGATCCCCAGCTGTTCAGTGGTTGTGGTTTGCCGCTTGGGCATGTTTGGTTTTTTTTCTTGTTTGTTTGTTTAGAGACCACTAGTGAGTGAGTACATCCCCTGCTTTTCTCTCTGAGTTTGTGAGACTTCGCTCAGGAGGATATTCTCCAAATCCATCCATTTGCCTGTGAATTTTAGGATATCATTTTTTCTTACTGCTGAGTAGTATTCCATTGTGTAGATGTACCACAGTTTGTTAATCCATTCTTCAGTTGAGGGACATCTAGGTTGTTTCCAGGTTCTTGCTATTACAAATAATGCTGCTA
>PVIH01013464.1:0-58309 GCA_004025045.1 Sigmodon hispidus
GAGGGGGAAGAGACCTTGAATAAGGATATACAGGGATGGAAAAAAAAATTCAGAGGGAAAGCTGAACACAAAGAAAATATATGTGTAGCAATCTTATTTGTATTTCCACCCTTGATAAGCCATGCTTATGATTCTTATCCTCTGTATAGTTATTGTTAACTCTTCCGCATTTTAAATTCTTTTTACTGTTTTTTTTTTTGATAAATACAAAATAAAGAAGGGAAAAAAAAGTCTAATAATCACCAATGATTTCTGATATATTGCTTTCAATAGCAGTCTTAATTAAAATTTATAAAACTTATAAAATTTACAAAATAAATTTTACAAAAGTAATGACACACAAGATTTTCTAGAAGTAAAACTTAAAATAACTTACTACCTGATAAGAAAATAAATTTAAAAAATGTGACTTGATCACTTACAGAAGAAATAACATGGAGAAAAACTTCACTTATGCCAATTTAATAAAGTATATTATTATGGGAACCAGGAAAGTAAAAATGAAACAAAATGAACAAAACAAAAATAAAACTAAAACAAAATATAGAAAAGTAGCATAGAAAATGCATTTATTTTAGCAATTACAATAATATGAGAACTGATACTCTTGGAAAGGGCATTGGTACTATGAACATTTAGAAGTAGGAAAGAGTTCATTTATACTTGATTAGCTTACTTATTTGTTTTTTTAATTGTATTTTTGCTATGTATAAAAATTCTCTGGTTTTTTAGGGAAAAATGTTATTTTGAATATTATATACTTAATAATTAATTCAATATAGTATCATATTTTCCAGTCTTTAATATATTGTAGTCATGGATTTGAAATTTCTTCTAATGACAGTTTTGAAGTCTACTGTCAGCTATATCTATTATAATATATAATGTATCTCAAAATTTTTCTTTACTGAAAATTTGTATCTGCTGGCCATTTTTCAATTTTCTATTATCTCTAGCTTCTATAAAATAACTATATACCATGTTCTTACAAAATTCAGTTTAGATTCCTCATACATTACAACATGAAGTATTTATTTGTGCCTAGCTTATTACATTTATGAAAATTAATAATAGTAATTTTCCCTAACTCCATCTATATTATTATACTCTTTTGACCACTTTTGTAATTTCCATTATTATAAAATAAGAACCTTAAAGAAATTTATTTTTAGTTCCCTTTAAATGTATTGCATTGTCATTTTGTCAAATAAATGAACTCTTCTGAAGCTATCATTTGAATTTATATATTCAATCTGGTCTCACTGACATGACAAAGCCAGTCATGATGGTACACACCTTTAATCCATTAATCCCAATTCAATGATGAAGAAGAGTAAAAGGGAAAAAATTTTGTGTCAGGATTTTTGTCAACAAGATCAATGTTGCAGGTCTGAACTACCTACACAATTAAAGTTAATACACTTCCATATTTAAAGTGTAAAACCAAGCCTCATGAAAAAGATCTCTCCCTCATGGATTTTTCTATTAAGCTTATAAACAAGGGTACATTTTTTATTGTTTAAAAGCTTTTTAAACTAGATATATAGAATCCTTCAAAAATTTATTTACAAGTAAAACTATGTTGTATTTTCTCTGAATGATTTCCCTGAATGACAAGCCTACTGTAAGAGACAACTGAAGACATTAACAGATGTTTCACATATGTGTTAACCAAAACACATGTTGCGTGCGTGGTAAAACAAACACATTTGAGACTCTTATTAAAAAGTATTTATATTTATTTTGCTTTTCAGAATAAAATAAAATATAAACTAAACTATAATTATTTTACTTTTGCATTAAACTAGGGAGGGTTTACACTGGGGGATACATGAAGGGGTAATAGAGTGAGTAAGGATATGGGGTTACATATAATTATATTTTATTATATCACATATAAAATTTTTCAAAAAAAAGAATGTAAATAATGTTTAGTTAAAAGTTTCTATAACTTACAAGAAACTCATTTTCTAGTATAATCATAAGTGTTACTGTTGTGTTTTCCTATATTGGATAAGTATAACTATCATTTTAATAATTATAAAATTCAATGAAGTTATAAGAATAAGTTCTGAAGATATTCTGCCATCCCTAGTTAAAATATGAACTAACACTAAAACACTGAAACAAATCATTAATTAGTCTATCATTGGTCTGTCATAAAATTTTTTTTATTTAAGAAAATTCAGAGCTTTTTCTATAATTGTTCATGTTTCAAAAATGCAAATTAAATTTCAAAAAAGAAAGGAATGAAGGAAGGCAGGCAGAAAAGAAGTATATAATACAGAGTGCCTCTGGAAGACTTTCTGAAACTTTACTGCTTACTCAGCTACCTTGAGTTACTCTGGCCAAAGCAACATTAATATATTCAGAAAGCAAAATAAGTACCTTGGCTGAAATTTACTAATTACATTCAAATAATGGGCATTCTGCCACCAGTTGTAAGGTTAAGACTGCAATAGAATATGCTATTGGATTTTCTTTCCAACTGTGAACATTGTTGTGCTGATTCATTCATTGTCTGCCTTGAGAATTGGAGAAATGACTGATAGACTCAGATAAGGATGTGGCCTTCAGTGACTGCCAATACTATTCTTCCCTTAAAAGAAGATTAAAACCAGCCTGACTTGACATGTTTTGACTGTATTTATATTTAATGGCATCATCTAAAATTAACTAAAATACCCAATCTGGTAAATATCTACTACCCCACTAAAGGTACTTCATTTGCTAGAGTCTATAGTCTAATATAATATTTACATTCAATAGTGTAAGGAATAAATATTATTCAATTGCATATTTTTAAATTGCCAGCTTTAGCATCAGACCTCATTCAGATTTTGCAGATTTTGCTATTTTTATTGCTATGAAACAATACAGTAGTAAGAAAAAATACATTCTAATGACACATGTCAGCATAGTTCATTAGGCTTCATCTATTTGCTTATTTTAAATATATTTTAACATTCACTTGGTAAATATTACAAGCTTTAAAGGGAGAGGTTTTATTTGGATCTGCTGGTAGAGAGGGAGGTGTCTGTATTTCTTCCATTAAGAGATGTCTTTGAAGCTAAATTTCAGCAGGAATGGAGCCCTTCATCACTGTAATAAGGCAAAATAGGTCAAGCCTGCATGGGGCCAAACTAAAAGAAACCAATTTTCTAAATAGTTTTCCTAGCTGGAGGACAAACTAAAAAACAAACTAAAAAACAGTGCCTTTCTGGAAAGTTGCAATTGGTTGTAATAGAGTAAGGTAAAGAAAACAAATAGAAAGGCTTTGCTGTCAAAATGGAAGGCAGCCTTTCAACAGGAATGAGTATATCAACCACCTTTATAGATTTTGCCTGTCACCACCATCTTAACAAAACAGATAAGAACTGTAAGGAGAGTAAATGAAAACATGCAATCCATTAACTAGGATACACTTAATCTGTAAATGTATATAATTATGCATTCAATTGTTTCTTTCATATAGTATTCTTTTTTTAAAGTTTGTATTTTTTCTTATGAATAAAGTCATATTTTTTTATCTGTGTATATCCTTGTTCAAGCTCCCTTCACCCTCCCGCCCCTTCCAGTCACTCTCTCTTCTCCCTATCACTTTATCTCTTCCCCAGCAAGGGCAGGCGGTCCTAAGGTTCCAGTGTGGCTTTGTTCAGCATCCATTCCTGGAAGATCTGCTTTCCTCACCCCAAAATCAAGACTGGATCAGGTGTTCCTCTGGAAGGAGTGGAATCCAAGGTGCTGGTCCAAGATCTTTCAGATCCCAAGCTGTTCAGTGTTTGTAGTTTGCAGCTTGGACATGCTTTGATTTTTGCTTTTTTGTTTAAAGTCCACTAATGAGTGCGTACATCCCCTGCTTATCTTACTGCATTTGGAGAATATCCTCCTGAGGGAGGTATCACAAACCTAGTAAGATAATATTCTTATTAATTCTTTGAGAAGTTTATACATGCATATAATGTATTTTGCTCATGTCTACATTCCTCTATTGCTTTCCAAATCCTTCTCGTAATTCTTTACTTTTTGTGTGTGTCTCTTAGAGCTTTATTGTTGTAAGGAGACATCATGACTATGGAAGTTCTTATAAAGGAAAATATTTTATTGGAGGTGCCTTGCAATTCAGAGGTTTAGTCTATTGTCACTATGGCAGGAAACATGCTAACACCCAGGCAGACATGGCCCTGCAGAGGTAGTTGAGAGTTCTACATCTGCATCCACAAGCAACAGACTGAGAGAGAATGAGCCACTAGGCCTGGTTTTAGCTTCTGAAATTTCAAAGCCCACCCCCATACTTTCTCCAGTAAGGTCACATCTACATCAACAAGGCCACATCTCCCAATACTTTCAAATAATACCACTACCTATGAGCCTATAAAAGTCATTTTCATTCAAGCTTCTACACTTAGTTTTTGTCATTCTTTTTTCCTACAGAGTAAAATTTGTGCTTCCCATATACCAAGGGGTATGTAGTGAAATTAGCAGATACTAAACACAATAATGAAATCTGACTCTTCCTACCCTAGAAGCCATTGTTGATGTATAGCTTGTTAGTTTGGAGAGATACCTTGTGAGACCCACATCCCTCAAGCTGGAATGTTGACTAACTTCATCTTGTATTCCTTTTGTGCAAGTGGCCACAATTTCTGCTATGACAAGCTGGCAAGAGAATTATTCATCTTGTATTATTCCTGGGTCCATTTCAGGCTTAAGAGTACCTTACACTAAATGCTTAGGTATATATTTGCATCCTGAATTTAAGAGTGTAGTCTCAAATGACTGGAGTAAAGACTATGAATTGGCTATAAATACTTTTTGAGTATTCATCTGTGGTGGGTTCCTTGTAACACTATGAGTTCAAGGGTACAGTTGCCTTTTCTTTTAAGATATAAGTTCTTTCTTTAGTTTGGTTTTGAAGAACTGGGATCAAATCCATGGTTTTGAGTAAGGTAGGCAAATGTTTCACACTAAAGTAGATTCTAGAACCTCAAAATTAACTTTAGCAATGAGCAAAATTTTATTATAAAGATAACATAATTACCCTCATATTATATATATTCTTATGAAATCATTTTAGAATAATGTGATTAAAACATTAGTTATAACCTATTTCTTCATTTTATTGAACATTGTGGTTGTGTGCCCTTATAGGTTCATATATTTAAATGCGTGGTAATTAGGGAGTGGAGCTACTTGACAAGAATTAGGAGACATAGCCTTGTTAGAAGAAGTGAATCACTGTGAATCAGTTTTGGGGTTTCAAATGCTCAAGCCAGGCTCAGTGTCTTTCTCTCTCTCTCTTTTTTTTCCTGCAGATACATAGGTAGAAGCCTCAGCTCCTTCACCACTAGTTCTGCCTATTTGCCAGCATACTTCCTGCCATGCTGATAATGAACTCAACCCATTAAATTCTCAGTTGAATGCTTCACTTTATATGAGTTCCCATGGTCATGGTGTCTTCTTACAGCAAGAGAACAGTGACTAAGATAAAAGTTGGAACAACAGTAGGGTACTGCTATGACAGGCCTGACCCTGTTTCTTGTTGGCAGGATGTAGATTTTTGGGACCTTGAAATAGTAAAGCAGTTAAATGCATTAAGCAGGGTTTAATGAGACACACTAATAAGCACATGGAAGACAGTGGTGCTGAGATCAATGTAGCCTATCAGAGCCCAGCTGAAGAAGTTTCAGAGGATTAGAATAATAAGTGGCCTAGGTAATGTTCTTGGAATATTTTGGCGAAGAATATGGCTGTATCCTGACTTTGTTTAAAAAAAAAATCTGCTTAGAGCTAAATTGAAAAGTTTGGGACTAATAGCATTGATTAAGAAGATTTCAGTACAGCCCAACATTAATTGTGTTGCTTGGTTATTAGTAGCCACTCTTATGCAGATCTATAGTAGAAAGGAGTAAGTTTAGCAAAGAAAAATAGAAAAATACACAGTTCTGGGTGGAAAGAAACACCAAGAAATATAAATGGGAGCTAAGTCCAGTACTCAGGACAATAAAAAAAACTTTATAGAAAAGATTGATAGAGATAATACTGCATCAGCAAATGTGAAAGGAAATCAGAAGAACACCTTGATAAGAGATATAGAGAAGCAGAATTTGGAGTTTACCCTGCTGGGTTTTAGTCTTGGTTTGACCCAGTATTTCCTCCATATGCTCCCTTTCCTCCATTTTGAAATACAGTTATATGTTCTGTGCCATTTTATGTTGGAAGTATGTGATGTGCTTTTTGATTTTTATATTACAAAGTGTTTCAGTTAAGTGATTAGGATAAGTCTCAAAAGAGACTTTGAATTTTTGAACTTTTAAACAGTGTTGAGAGTGTAATAGTCTATGAGGTCTTTTGAAGTTGAATTAAATGCATTTTGCATTATGATATAACTGCAAGCCTATGGGGGACAGTAAGCAAAATGTGGTGCTTTGAATAATAATGGGTTCTATAAGCTCATATATTTGAATTGTTGGTCTGTTAGGGACTGAAGCTCATTTCAGAGATTAGGATGTATGGCCTTGTTAAAGCAGGTGTGATTTTGTTGGAGGAAATGTCATTAGGGATGGGTTTTGAGGTTTCAAGAGTCCAAGCCAGGCTTAGTCTCACTTCCTGCTGCCTGAACTTTCAAATGCAAGATTCCCAAACTCTAACACAGTGTCTTCTGTGTGACACAATGTCCCCATTATAAGTATAATGCCCTAAACCTCTGATCCTGTAAGCAATCTCCAACTAAACACTTTCATTTAAAAGAGTTGCCCTAATCATAGATTCTCTTTATAACAGTAGAACACTGAATAAGGCAGATATTTTTACTTATCTATGTACATCCCAAATATTTGAGGAATCCTATTGGCACTTAACTATCCAAATAGAATAAATTTCTAAAGAGACTTTATAAAGCAATTATAATCATGTTACAATTCTTACTCTAATAAAATTAATTAGAGCAAAATTACCCATTGGATGAATTTGGAAATTAGAATCAGCTTAATTCTTTGGAAAAAGCAATATATAAGACTTTTATTACTACCCTATTTAAAAATGCATTTTCATTTAATGTATACAAGTGGCTTTTACATGCCCTTTTTTCTTATAGACACTTGGTATCAGTGGAAGCCATAGGAGGTGATTGGATCCCTGAAACTATAATTAGAAGATATTTGTGAGCCACCATGTCAGTTAAAACTGAAGTCATGCTCTCTGAAAAAACATAGTTTCTATATGCTTTCTTCTGTTGGGAAGGATGCTGTGACCTAAAACCATTTGGGGGAAAGAGAAAAGTTTATTTCATCTAACACATCCAGATCATAGTCCATCACAGAGAGCAGTCAGGGCACAATCTAATGATAGCAGAATCTGAAAGGGAAACCATGGAAGAATACTGCCTGCCTGTTTTATTTACAATGCTTAGACTCAGCCAGCTTTATTATACTAAATTATATGGCCCCCAAAGATGGAGCTCTTGCCTCATTTTAATCCAACTTGTACATGTTTACTTAGCAAAATGAATAACTCAGACTCATCATTTCTTTCCTCTATGTCCTCCCTACTCTTCAGCTCTCCATGATAGCCAAATTTTATAGCTTTGCTTCACTAATTTCTCTAATTACCATTATTTTGAATGTCATTTACTTGCTAATATCATTATAAACTCCTAACTACTTAGTTGGCCTCTAATTTTTATTGTATCTTCAGTGTTCTGCTGCATTTGTTTCATTAAATTGGAGTTTAATTAAACACAGCACTGATAGACACTTGGGCTAGCTCTCTTGGTAAGTGAATGGATGTTTAAGTAACGTGTTCTTACTCATCTTTTCAGACCCTGAAGCAGAATAATCTATCTATCTTATCTATAATTATTGTTTTACATTAAGGTGTTCTCAGTAGTATTAATTGTCCTCCCAACTAGTAGTCTGTCTCTTTTGTTCTAGGCAATAATTAGATATTGAAATAAATAAATAAAATTGGAATTATGGAATTCACCATCAAATAAATGCTTTCCTTTTCCCCTGAAATAAAAATCAGATCTGTCCTTCTAAACCTAGCTCAAATATTTTGCACTAACTGTGTTTATTTTCTTGTTATCCATGGCATCTACTCAATACAACATTTTTGTAATTTTAGCAATCACCTTTTCCTTTGCTGTCTTAGTGTATTATGTTTTTATTTATCCTGTAGTCTTCAATTTTCTTGAAACACTCAACACATCCTATTGAGCTTTATATTTGCAAATGTAAATAAGATAATGTTGTACATTCAAGAAAGACTCAATAAAAATAAATTATTGTATTAGTCAGTGACAGAAAACATTAAGAAAAAGAATGGGAGAATTCATGGGCCTAGATGTATGCCAATTTTGAGAGAATATTGATGATTAATATGTAGAGAAATATGTGGAGATCCAATTAAATCAAACAGCAAGAAAAGAAATCAAACAACTAGAAATGCTAGTAGTTCATTTTATTCTACACTATTATAGAACACACAGAGAGGTATATCATATTATTATATTTTTGCCTGAAAGTGCTGTGAGCTTTTTATTTCCATAATAAAATACCTGAGATGGGAACACTTATAATGATTCATTTTGTCTCATTATTTTTTTGTTTAATAAGAATCAAATAGTATTTTAAAATAAAATCATATTTAAGCAAAACAAATGGTATCAATCCACAGGCTAAATCATACATGATTAACAAAAAATACATTTAATCACAGTATTTTTACAGCAAAAGCAGATGAGTCTCTGTTAACTCACAGCTAAACATATTGTAATTGTAAGTTCCAGAATAGCAAGGACTATTTAGTGATATGGTTTCCCAATATAAATGAACAGATACGTTTAATAACCCACATAGTGTAAAAGCAGAATTTTATCATTGTACTTTGCTTAACAATGTAAAACCATCTTAAAAATTACAGTATAGCCTTAGAATTAGATTCTAGTTATTGTATATGAATTGTATAAAGGAATTCTTTCTCACTGAGCAAATGAGACAGTGTGATAAAGCGGGAAATAGAGAGGGGATGTAAGTTATGCGGGAATGCATATACTGCATATCTCACCTTTGTTTCACTACCAAGCAGTCAATTCTCCCTCCTCACTAACCATCCTGCACAAGGCTCGGAGAAGCTTTACTTCCTTGGCATGTAGCTTTTTTAAATGTAGACTAGAAAGCACACCACAGAGTTTTCGTTTTTGTTGGTATCTTTTTCTTCCTCACAGAAAACAAAACCCTTAAGAGAGTGAGTGCACAGTCTTCTAAGAGGATTTTGAAACCAACACTAAATGTCAGAATCCAAAGGAGGAAAATTCAGTCAAGACAGCCTATTATTCTGAACAACGTATATACACAATCAAACTCGGCCCCACCTGAGAATCCTTATGTAAATGACCACATTCTCTGAGCAAAAGCTAGTGCTGTCTGCACCATTTAATGATCTCCTTCCACAGCTCAAGGAGGCCAGTGTTTTAAGCAGATGGCACACTATGTCAAAATAAAGGGCAACATGTTAAACTTTACACAGAAATAAGATTAACCTCAAAGATTAATGACTGTGAAGGTGAAAATCAGGTAAGTATGAAGAACACAATATACAAAATGTCCAAAGTTAGGGGACAACTCTTTTAGAACTACTGAAGTGTGTGGGCATTTTTTTTAAATATATAAATCTTGAACTGCTTTGACCTGTACTTGTGTTATTGTTTTTTTAAGGAACACAGTATGAAGTAAAAGTACTTTGTGCTCAAAGGGTAAAAAAATTGCCACATCACGTTATGGCCAAATGCTGATTATCTTTTGTTAATTATCTTCTATTGACTTTAATTAATCTAATTAATCGTTGTTTCTCTCTGAGTATTTCTGTCTCTATGTCTGTCTTTGTCTCTATGTCTGTCTATCTATCTATCTATCTATCTTTCTATCATCTATCTGTCTATCTCTATCTGTCTATCTCTATCTGTATCTCTCCTCAGACTTCTGTGAGATGGAAAAATGACTTTATTTTGTTTTTAGAGTTATGTGATAGATGTGGGACAACAGAAATATCACGGTTCCAATTCTGCTACCCAATACATTTGTAGCTAAAATTTTTAGTTTGTTTTATAACAGGACAGTAGTAGAACAAGATAAGCATGTGGTAGAGAAGTCAATATGTGGGGATCAAAGTGAGGACTGACTGCTATTAACAAGACAGACTCACACAATATCTGTCACTATTGTCTTTCCAAATTATATTTTAAAAGGAGCCAATGCCAATGTTTGTATTACTATTCTATAACCGTGCACTATTAACAGCAAAATTGCCAAAACATAATCAGATGCTTTTTTTACACTTTATATATTTTACAACATATGTAGCAGCACATTTCTCACAGTAGTCACAATTAGTTAAATTCATTTACATTTAAATGCAATCAATTTAAGTCATGGTATAGTTTTTTAGTCACTACCTATAATTAAAAGCATTTAGCATGCTTTTAAAATATTTTAAACATGACATAAGATAAAATAATTTTATTCTAAAATGATTTATTTCACTGAAAATACTATTACTATTCAGGAATTCCACTCACACTATACACTCTGGACTGAGATCTGAAATTTTCTACCCTATGTTTCCACCCTAATGTTATATAAATGCAGTCACTAAGAACATGTTTTTTGTTCTCTGTAATTTAAAACTGCATATAGTGAATGAACAGACAGTTGCATGAAATTAACTAAAGATATGTTTATATTCATTAAATTAAATTGGAATGTTTTTTTGTTAAGTCCAAGCACAATCTTATTAATGTTATAAAAAAAGAAAAATCACAGGGCAGGAAAGCTATAAGTCTTGGCAGCTGCCCAGAAGAGGAGCAAGGGAAGAGAAAAAAATGCTGTATCATTTGAGTTAAGCCTGTTGGAAATCAGCCAAATGAGGGAGGGGAATGTCAGAGAATAGCCTGATGGACCAGAGGAAGCATACATTGGCTCTAGGACACTCCAGAGAAAAAAGAGAAGTGAAGGGAGTTAGTTCTTACTGAGTCAGAACTCACAAAAGTGAACATGTTCCTACTGAAGCTAATGGCAACTCAGAGGGATGTTACTTCAGAGCAAGAATTATGGGAAGGAAAAGAAATATCTTCATGTTGATAGGGCGTAAGAAAAGATGACTTGCCAATGGGGGGTGATAAAGTCCAAGGAAAACACCTAGCTCTCTTCCTTCTCTCTACCCTATTGCTTTCTTTTTTGTTTACTTTTATCACCATCGGGTGTATGGTGATGAACATTTTACATGACAAGTACCTGGGAAGGTATTAAATATCTAATTATATTTTGGGGATGGAGACTTTTTTCATTTACTAATTTAAATTTCAAATATATGAAATAAGAAATTAGACCTTTTCTATTAAACTTTGGGACTGGGAAACAACTCAGACATTTCCTGTGCCTTATAACTTAGCCTAGAAACCTAAACTGCAAGAATTTAAAATTTAGCAAGGTAAACTTTCACAAAGTGTCTTTGCCAAAGACTTAAATAGTCAGAGATCTAAATTGTTACATATATATAATTTGTTATTCCATGTTAATTGGTTGCTTGTAGGGAGTATAAAACAAAAGAATGTATTAATGATTCTAATGCTAGAATTGTCTTTAAAGATAAGCCACTCAATGTCAGAAATAAACACAAGCTCATCTTGAAGTTTGGGAGGAGTCTTAATGTTCAGAGCATTTTCTATGGAACCGTGATGAGCTCAATTAAAACATTCAGAGTCCATGCAAAGGAAGGTACCACAGCACAAACCTGTAAGCACAGTGCTCGCAAGAAGAAATGGGAGGTAAAGGTAGAAGCTCTTGGGCCTCCTACCTTGTCATAGAAAGTGGATAAGAACAAGAATTTTGTTGAGGTCCCACAAAATCTTCTGAATGTCCTGGAATTTGGACCAAGCTTCAGAGATGTCTTCATCCAGGGTTATTTTCAGAACACATGCACAATTATGTTCCCTTGCTTTCTCTGCAATACCACTGAACTCCTTGAGTGATGACACTCTGGCCTTTCTTAGTATCATTGCTTATCATTAGTTCCTTAACTTTTTTGTGTGTGATTTTCTCCTCTTAAATGTTATAGGTTTGCAAATTGACTTAATAATAACATATTTTTAAGGATACCTTTTTCCAGAAAACAGAATTTTTACTGTTTCCCAAAATGATACATTGAAGTCCACATGGGGGCACACCTTTATTTCTAGTGCTCCATGAGCTGGAGGCAAGACAAGCTTCTAGGAAAAAAGTGCCTGTTTAGCCAGGTGCCAACATTATCAGTGGCTTTAGCATTCTAATAGGAAGTATTAAATACATTTAACGTTTTCCTGTAGAAATTCCTACATCAAGTATTTAAAAAAGGAGGAACATGAGAATTAACACAGCTTTTAAAGATGATTAAATATATTCATGAACATTCCCTAAGTATTCCAATAAAAGAGGCCAGTTATGCAACCACATTCTGAGACATGCTTCTAGGTAGTAGTCTTCAGTATCTGAAATTCACTTGGGACATTATATTAAACCCTCAGAGAAGATCTCACATTGGATATATAGCCAAAGTCACATTCTGGATATGTCCTTAGGCTGACTTTACTTTCTTAAAGGGATTTCCTTGACTGATGTCATCTGTTGTCTTCCTGAATCATCCTGAAAACAGAATGCCATATATTAAACAAACCAAGATTTTAAAAGTTAAAGTTAGCAAACATTTTATTTCCCTAAACAAATAACATAAAAATTTGCTGAGAAGCTTTTGCAAGATGTTGTCTGAAGAGAACAAACACATCAGAAGGAACCAATGCCTTGTGTATGGTCTCCAAAACAACAAATAGATGGAAAAATGCTCCTTTAATTCAGAGAAAGTAAAATATACAAAATAGTAAGAAATTGCCCACTAAACTAAAATTATTGTGTAAATAATCTTCTTAGTGTCTGAATAGAATTTATATAACTTTATTCACAAAATTTATTTTATGTTTCTGTTTTTATATAAATTATCTATGTACCCCGCTTCATCCCATGTGTAAAATTTTGAAGGTAGTAATAACAGCTGCCCCATATTGAGAACTACTAGAAAGTATCATTTAAGATATTTTATATATTTTCCTTTATTTACCACATTTGACCATGCTAAGAATAAATATCATCAAAATTCCTGATTTCCAATTGACCAATTTGAAATGCACAGAAGAACAGCAAACTTCTCAAACTTATATAAATAGCTAAATGTCAAAACTGGTATTTGAACTTGGGTGGTTAATGCTAATTCATCTCTTCAATAAATATGAAATGTGGTGCACTTTAAAGTACTATATTAAACTGGAAAATAATTTTTCCACTATTAAACTGTTTAATACCTAATTAAATCTTTAAATTGTAATTAACTCGATGTGTTTAAAGAAAAGAACATTTATTTTTATTTTCAGAAGTTTATATTTATTCACCTTATAATTTTGTTTTCCTACATGTACTTTATTCTCAAAATTTTTATCATTGTTAATACTTTACTAATTTATAATTAATAAAACTTATTTTGTAAATATTACAATAGTATCTCTTCAAAATAATATTAAAAATAAAAAGTCCATATAATTTATTTATTTATTAAAATAAAGTCTTTTTATCTATGTATCCCCCTGCTTCCCCTCCCTTTCCTCCTTCCAATCCCTCCCAGTCAGTCTATAACCTCCCCCTTCTCCATCTTCTTCCACAGAAGTGCAAGAAGTCTGAAGCCACTCAAAGATGCAACAAAGAAATCGAATTATAGACCAATCTCTGTCATGAACAATGATGCAAAAATACTCAAATCTAGGCAAAGCAAATCCAACAACATATCAAATAAGTCATCTGTTATGATCAGGTAGACTTCATTCCAGAGATGCAGGGATAGTTTAACATATGAAAAACTGTGAATGTCAGCCATCATATAAACAAACTGAAAGAAAACAAAAAGCACATAGTCATCTCATGAGATGCTGAAAAAGCCTTTCACAAACTTCAACATCCTTCATGATAAAAGTCCTAGAGAGATCAGGAATATAGGGAAAATACCTAAATATAATAAAAGCAATATAAAGCAAGCTGACAGCCAACATTAAACTAAAAAGACAAAAAAAATCAAAGCAATCCCACTAAAATCAGGAACAAGACAGGGCTGTCCTCTCTCTTCTTATCTATTCAATATAGTTCTCAGTATTCTAGCTAAAGCAATTGCCTATAATTCATGTAACGATCTAAGATTTTGTTCTGAGTATTCAGAATTTTCATTATTAATATAGCATTATATGGTAATTTAGTATATGTTTACTTAACTATTATGAGAATAATTTTATCATTCTGATTAATTTTTGTATCCCTCCGATATAACAGCAGTTCAATAAAAATGTTATTGAATAAAATTTTTAATGAACTATATGCATTACTTATTTTAAAATATTTTGTATATTTTTTACTTTTTCTCAATCTTACGAAATTTATTATTTTTTAATCTTTATTTCATTTGGATTTTACTGCAAAAGTCAGTATCACTATAACTAATCTCATTGTATAGTCCTATGAGAGTTTTTATTTCTTTACTTTTTTTTTATTATGAATAAAGTAACATTTTTTCATCGGTGTATATCCTTGTTCAAGCTCCTTTCCTTCTCCTGCCCTTTCCAGCCACTCTCTCTTCTACACATCTCTTTATCTCCTTCCCAGCAAGGGCAGAAGGTCTCAAGGTCCCAATGTGGCTTAGTTCAGCATGCACTCCAGGCAGATCTGCTTTCCTCACCCCAACATCAAAACTGGGTCAAGTGTTCCTCTGGAAGGAATGGGATCTAAGGTGCCAGTCCAAGGTGTTTCAGATCACAAGCTGTTCAGTGTTTGTGGTTTCCAGCATTGAAATGCTTTGTTTTTTGCTTTTTTATTTAGAGTCCACTAATGAGTGAGTACATTTCCTGCTTATCTTTCTGAATTTGTAATACCTCTCTCAGGAAGATATTCTCCAGATCCATCCATTTGCCTGTGAATTTTAAGATATCATGTTTTCTTTTATTATTATTATTATTATTATTATTATTTTATTATTATGAATAAAGAAGTCACACTTTCTATCCTTGTATATCCTTATTCAAGGTCCCTTTCCCCCCACCCCCACCCTCCCACTCCCCCACCCCCAACAGGCGGCAGGCGGTCCCAAGGTCCTATGATCCCAATATTGCTTAGTTGAGTAGTACTCCATTGTGTAGATGTACCACAGTTTGTTAATCCACTCTTCAGTTGCAGGACATCTAGGTTCTTTCCAGGTTCTTGCTATTATGAATAATGCTGCTATGAACAAAGTTGACCTAATGCATTTGGAGTATGACTGTGCATCTTTAGTGTATACACTCAGATGTGGTATTGCTGGATCCTTATGGAGATTGATTCCCAGTTTTCTGGGAAACTGCCATACTGCATTCCAGAGAGGCTGAACAAGCTTATACTCCCACCAACAATGGAGGATTGCTCCCCTTGCTCCACAACCTCTCCAGCATAGGCTGTCATCTGTGCCTTTTATCTTAGCCAATCGGACAGGTGTAAGGTGGTATCTCAAAGTTGTTTTAATTTGCATTTCTCTGATGGCTAATATATTGAACCTACCTATCCAGGAACATGGGAGGTCTTTTCATTTTCTGATGTCCTCTTCAATTTCTTTCTTTAGTGATTTAAAGTTTCTGTCTAATAGATCTGTTACTTCTTTGGTTATAGTTACTCCAAGGTATTTAATCTTTTTGCAGCTATTATAAAGGGTGATGTTTCCCTTATTTCTTTTTCAGCCCTGTTATGTTTAGCATATAGGAGAGCTACTAATTTCTTTGAGTTAATCTTGTATCCTGCTACTTTACTAAAATTGTTCATCAGCTGTAAAAGTTCCCTGGGAGAATTTTGTGGGTCACTAATATATACAATCATATCATCTGCAAGTAGAGTTTCACTTCTTCTTTTCTAATTTGTATCTCCTTAATCTTCTTTCATTCTCTTATTGTTTTAGATAAAACTTCAACAAATATATTGAGTAGATAATGGGAGAGAGGACATTCTTGTCTAGTTCCTGATTTTAGTGGGATTGCTTTGAGTTTTTCTCCATTAAGTTTGATGTTAGCTGTTTGACACTTGTTAATTGCTTTTGTTATATTTAGATATTTTCCCGTATTCCTCATCTCTCCAGGACTTTTATCATAAAGGTGTGTTGGATTTTGTCAAAGGCTTTATCAGGGTCTAAGGATATGATCATGTGGTTTTTTTCCTTCAGTTTGTTTATATTGTGTATGAAATTTATGGTTTTTTTATGTTGAACCATCCCTGCATTTCTGGGATTGCTTCTATGTCATAGGAAGAGGACATGACCACATAGCAACATAACATTTGTTTCTTTTTTCTCACTTCCCTTTTCTGTTCTTTTGAATATTCCTATAAGATGTATTATATTTATACCTATAGATGAGTGGTATTACTTTGTATTTTTTCACATAGTGCTGATATGCTAAAATTCCATTGATCATGAAATAAATACACACACACATTTTCCTACCCTATTTGAGTTGGATGAACTACTCTTTCTCAATAGTGTTACTATCATATCTAGAACTGCATCACTCAAATATCCTTTATAGACAATAAATATGAGTATATATGCTCTATTCTAATAGGACAGCTTTTTTGAAGACTTCCTAGTTGCCTTCTGCATTTTGGGTTGGTAAACTACATTCAAGAAGTCAGCCTTTGAACCTCAATGGGGACTTAAAGATATGATCTGAAATGTCTTAACATTGCTTAGGAAATGTATCATTTTTGTAAATTTCTGTTTCTATATCTAATAATCTGTATGCATTTCTCTATAAAAATTAAAAAATGGAGATTTACATGGCGCAGCCCCATGGTGTAGTATGTGATTAATTTATTAGAGGACCTGTGTTTAATTTCCATAAGGGAAAGAACAGAAAAGAGAAATAGAAGAGAAATGAGGAAATGGAGTATAGAGTAAAAGAAAAACAAAAAGAGTTAAAGGCAAGGGAGAGGTTTCAAACTCACATCTATTTTAAGGCAAATATCTGTTCTTTAATTTTATCTTCTATGTTGAGAACGAATGTAGCAAGACAATTATAATTCCATTGTAAGTAATCAACATTTGCATAAATTTTCATCATCTAATACTGGAACCCAGTTAAAAAGTCCTACTCCTCACATTATGAGAACTGTTGCATTAAAAATGCTGCTTTGCATTTACAGATCCAAAAATTTTGAGAGACAATGAATCATTGTTTTGGCATATGATTATATGGGAAATGGTTTAACGTGGGAATGAATGTCAATCTTTGTTTCACAATATTTATTTCTACCATATCTGGGATAGCTATCCTGTGACTCTTGTGATTTATCCCTGGTCAGGTTCTCAGCCAAAAGTGTACACATAATCCTGAAAAGTTCATTTTCCCACACAGCCTTATCTCTAGTAACCTTTTATCAGCACTGTACACCACAATACCAAAGAAAAAAAATACGTTTGAACCAAACAATGCTGTTCATTTAGGTGAAAAAAACAAGGTGGATGGAGAAGAAGCTGTATAATGTAGAAAACTAAATTCAAGACAGGATGTCAGCACTTGTCTATGCTGTAGAAAAGATTGATAAAATATAGTTGTTAATTTTTGTTAGTTCACAAAACAAAAATAAGCCATATTAGCACACTTGGAAAATTAAAAAAAAAAAATTGATTCCTGGTTACTAAGCTCATGAGATTTAAAGCTGTAACTTGAGTAATGAAAAGCAGATGTGAGATGCTCTCTAAGCCAGATCAACTCCTCTAGAGTAAGAACCATTCATCTGGCTTACAGCGAAGCTAGAAAGAGAAATACTGGGAGCTGAAGTTTAAAAGCTGATGTGAGATCATATCTGGTACTTTTTTCTGTTACTTCTACCCACGTTGTTTAACATTTATACCTGAACAGTCATTAAAAGGTACTAGTTATCTTAACTTTTACATTATATATTTTTCATCTAAGCAAATTTAAATTTGATTTTATTACATTGTCTGGGTAGAGATAGACTGTTTTCACTACTAAAGCTGTTTTCACTACTATTTTTGAATTATTCTTATTAAATAGAGCCAAAGAACTTACATGTATGTTTACAGGTATATTGAATCAGTATAATCAAAAAATGTAAATGCAGATTTATAGCTGTTTTTTATTTTTATTTTTTAGACCAAATAAATGATAGTACAAGTTTAATAGAAAATTTGATAGGTCATTAATGTGAATCATCCTTGGAGGAAAAAAAAGCTTTTCTGTCAATACTAGAGACCTGCATTCAATTCCTGAAACTCACAGAGTTGAAGGAGAGACAGCACACTAGATAAAAATAGGAAATGATTATACCATTTCTTTGTCTATGAGATGACTAGACTATTGTCCATATTAAAGTTATGCTTCAATTTTTATTTGAATTTTTCTCTGTGTGTGTATGTTATGTGTGTGTATAACTTACGATATTTTTTAGGTATGTGTCCAGTGAGGAGTGAGTATGCTTGATCTGAGAACGGAAATTTAGGTCTTAATCTAAGCCTTCCACTATGTTTTAGAGACAGTATGTTGTAACATGAATTCTAGTTGTTATTAAATGAAAACTCAGGGCCAGATACAGAGGAAAAGCTGAAATATCAGACAGAAAAAAACAGACCACAGTCAAATTTCACCTGGCTGTCTTCCAGCATCCTCAGCCTTACTCCTCATTGCTTCTACAGAATAAATCTCTGTCTTCCTAAGACTACCTTGAATAGCTTCTTCGCACAGTTGTTTCCCTCTGTGTCATAGTCTAGAGATAAGATTAAAGATGTGAGCTACTAGTATTTGGTAGTTAGGCCTTGAACTCACAGAAACACAGAAAGATCTGTGTCTTTGAGTTATGGGATTAAAGGCATAGGCCACCCCACTCCCACTCTTTACCATGCTGGGATTAAAGACATGGGCTACCACTTACTCTATGACCCTCTCTGCTTGACTGTGAGTAGATCTGTTCTCTGACGTTCTTGACTGCTTTTATTAAATATATAGTATATTACCCCAGGATGTCTTGCTGTTAGCCATTGCTTAAGATGGGTTATCTGGCTGGTGAGCTTCCAAGTCTTCTTTTGTCCACTTCCTGATTTGTATAAGTGCTGGCATTACAAGGAGCTCTCTCATTGCAAACATTCTAGACTTACATGGATTCTGAAAATCTGAGCTTAGTGCAAGTGATTCATCTTCCCATATGCTAGAGAAATGGCTTCTTAAATCAGAGTAAATCCTGGCCACCAAAAGGTATTTTCATGAAATTTTATGGACTCAATATGACATTTTTTATTTTAATAAGCAATTTGACTGCAATGTTGGCCATGCTAACCTAGATTTCCATAATTCAGTTCTTATGAATGAAACTATAA
Source organism: Sigmodon hispidus (assembly GCA_004025045.1). NCBI lineage: Eukaryota > Metazoa > Chordata > Mammalia > Rodentia > Cricetidae > Sigmodon > Sigmodon hispidus. Next base: position 19,474 of record PVIH01013464.1, read on the forward strand.
TCAGTTAACATAAAACCATTTTAAAAATCACTTTGCAACCATAAACTTAATTTCAAAAACCACTTTAAAAATATTTACTGTGTTTTAAAATTTGTAGCATGTTGTGGAATCATAAAATCTCCTCTAGAGTGTTACTCTTGTTGGCCTAGTTTCCCAGTGAGGAAGCTGAGAACCGATAGGATACACTGCAGAACCATACTGCTAATAAATGGCAGAGCTGGGGTCAGATGCCAACTTGTATTACCATCCCTGCTTTTAAATTGCTGTCTATTTTATTCAGAGAAATGATGAGACAATTGTCACTGCCTTCTAAATGGGGGAAAAGTTCATAAAATCAATGCAGATCTGGAGTGGATCTAAACCTCTTTGCACATAATCACAGAAGAGGAAAAAGAACTAGCAAAAGACTTTCTTTTTCATAATCCATAGAATCTTCTCCTTGTTTCCTACTGCATCTCCATCACAGCCCATTTCACAATCAATCTCTGCTCCACCTCATCAGTGAAAATTACTCCAACTCTTAGGTCAAATACATTCAGTTTTGGAGGAGCAATTTTCCAGTTACCACAGTCCCTGAGAGCTTGCAAAATGTCTCCTTTCTTTTTCTTCTTCTTTTTTTGACAAATCTTCAACATTATTTCACAGACAAAAATAGGAACAGACTTTTCTTTACCTATTTCAAATAATCCTATTGTATATTAAATGCATGATTTTTTGTTTTTCATCTAAGGATATAATTTTAGCTTTTTTGAGAATACCATTCATGAGGACTGTATTTATATTACTTTTCACTCCACATTCTCTCATGCAACTCCTTGAATGCCTCCCACTGCCTCTCAGCTTTATGACTTTTTTAGTAATTGCTGTTGTCCATACACACAAACAGACCCCCCCACACACACACACACTCACACCAAGTCCATTTAGTGTTGCATATGAGTTTTAGACTGACCTCTTGTAACTATAAGAGGGCTTTTCGATGAAGAAAACTGATTACCCCTCTCTTAGAAGCCATTATATTCTTATAGCTCATCATCTAGGAGTAGGACCTTGTGAGTTTTATTCCATATATTTAGAAGACCACTATTGACTTAATTGTATATAGATCTTGCTTAGCTGACCATATGGCTAATATTTCATGGGTATAATTGTCTATTATTTTTGTAACTATATCTCTTAGTGAACACAATATTTTGGCCCAGCCTCCATCTGAGATGCCCCTGAGATTTTGGTGTAGGGGTTGTGTTGTGTATATATCAATCAGGAATGAGCTCTCCATGGCCAGTTCTCATCAGCGTTTGGACATTAATGGCTTCTGTCAATTTAAAAATGAATCTTCTTTGATAAATAAGGAAAAGCACTAACTTATGTGTGACTCTTGGGATAAGTATTTGGTATATTTATAAATTATACAGGTTTAGAAAAGTAGCAATTCAAGGTTTTTTTTTAAGAGCTAATAACCTCATTAACCACAAAGAGTTGGCTAGATTTCAATATCAGACATGTATGCTCTCCTTGAGTAAACTTGAAGCACAAGTAAGTAGCTTATGATCTTTCCTAAGTTGTGAGTGCCTACATTGCCTCTAAGGCCTTTGGCATGCTGGTCATTGTGGGTCATAGGCTTTATAGCAGGGTATGATTTCATATTGCTTTTCTCTTTTGGTAGTTTGCATAGAACCTTTAGGTATCATTGGAACAAGTTTGTTGGTAGGCAGCTTCCAGAGCAGATCCAGCTGGCGTCCTCAAAGTTCTGTGTTAAACAGTCTGGCATCCTTAGTAATGGGTTTGGAGATTTAATTAATTACTCTTATTATTTTTATGTTTGAGAATATAACTTCTCCCTTCCTCTTCCTCTCTCTAAACCTTCCCATATATCACTTTCCACTCTCTTTCAAATTTACAGCTTCTATTTTCATTATTATTTTATATGTTATTGCATTCATATATAAGTATACATACACATATTCATAAATATATCAAATTCAGTCCATATAATGATATTTGCATGTATTCCTTAGGGGGGACCATTTCACACTGGACAACCTCTTGGTGTACTTTTCCCTGGGTAAAAACCATTTCTTCCAGTCCCTGCATTCTTCAACTACAATTTTTTAAAGTTAGCTTACCAAGTGATAGATTTCCTTAAGTCACTATGATAAAACTTCATTTTGAAAAATGTCCCCCATTCTTTCTTGCAGCTTCATACCTCACTCTTTTTAGATGTACATTTTAGTACCCACTATTGCACTTTCATTTTTATATCACAATGTTAAATTGTAACCCTGCCTTGAAACCTTGTTTTGATCCTCTCATGGATCTTATTCTAGTTTACTATGTTTACTACATTTACTCAAGTATACATACATATGTGTGTCAATTCAAGCAAGGATATACACATAAGAAAGAACACACTTTATTTGTCTTTCAGCTTGGGTTACCTCAATTAGTGCTATGTTGTACAAAGATGTTTTATTTTCTCCAAAAGCGATCTCAGATTCCAATTTCTTAATGTTCTTATGTGCTGCTTCCCATTAGCAGCCAATTCTTCAATAAGCAATATTTATAGATCTGATATCTTCAGGTGGAAGAATGAAGCTGAATGTGCACTCACTATATATACGATAATCAACTAGCAATGGATAAATTAAAGCCTTGGCATGTTAAATTAGGAACATGTTGGGGAGGATTTATAACATCAATTTAGGTTCTTTGTTATTGCTATGCAGTGTTAGCTGTTTTAAAGATGAGATGATAAAAATTCAGGCAACAAAAATAAATATAGAAAAATGGCATTTCATCAAATAAAAATTAAAAATAAACTTCATTATGATAAAGTAATCTATAAAATGATCAGAAGTATTACTGCCCATACATCAGATAACTACCAAATATGAGCACTAACAGCTCAATAGGAAGTAAGAAATAACCTGATTAAAACTTGCATTACTGAACCAAATAGTCTTTTCTGAAGATGACATCAAAAGGAAAATGATATGGGAAGACATATTACATGCACAAATCACTAAGAAAATGCAAGCTATAACTACAGTGAGCTATGACCTCAAGTTGTGAGAAAAACTATTATCATAAATGTGAGAGGTAACTACAGGTGAGGTTGTAGACAAAGATGGGTACTAGGAATGAAAAACCTACAGGCTATAAGAAAAACAGTATTAAGATAGTATTAGAAGGAAAAAAAGAACATTAAAAAGGAATTCTACTACATAATCAAGCAGATTGTCTGTTTATATTTACGATGTAGGCTGGAGAACAAGGGCCTGAGAAGGCATCTGTTTACCCATGGACACTTCAGCACCATTCATAACAGTATTTAAAGCATTAATCCTTACCTCCACCTACAGCTAAATGAAAAAAGAAGCTTTAATTTTTATACATAACAAAGAGTTAGTAAAGTCTGAAAAAAAGTTTTACTTTTTGCAACATTGATAGAATTGGAGAATGTGATGCTAAACAAAATAAATCAGGCAGAAAAGGCAAGTATGTATATCATACTATATACATCGAATCTAATACAATTGGTAACATAGATGCAAAATGTAGAATGGTGGATACCAGAGAGTGTAGGAGTTAAAAAAATGGAGAGAATGATGACTAAAGAACATGAAAGCTTTATTTAAAAGAATAAATAAATATTTTTCTTTTATATCTATTTTACAGTATGCTTGATATAATCTTACTGTTTTGTATTTTAAAATTGTTAAAGTAGTAAATTTCACATATTCATATCACAATTACTAATTAATGCTTGTAGTGATAAACATGCTAACTAATATGCTTTAATTATTTACCATGTACACATATATTCATACTTGGTTGTCCATAAATATATATAACTGCAATTTATAGTTTGCAATTAATATTTGTTTCATAAAAATTATTTTTTTTGGTGAACCAATGAGCTTTATTGGCATAACTTACAAGAATTTGAGTAAAGGGCTACTTACAAGAGTATAAAATGACTCCAAGACAGCAGCATCACCAACATCCATCCCAGCACAAGTGACAACTCACAAAGCTTAGAACCTGAACACATGTCATGGTCTGCAGGCAGCTCAACAGATTGGAGGGTGTCCTTTAAAAGTGATTCAGCTGGTCTAAACCCCTCCTAGGCAGGTTTTCTGGTTTCTGCTCCTTCCAGGTAGCTGGTCTGGTCTCAGAGTCTTCTTTGTAGCTTAGCTTGCATGAATCTCTACATCCTTTACTATTCACTCTGGGATGGAGGGGCCCAGTGAATCTAGTGAGACTCAGGGACTTTCTGAAACTAATTTGAATTATTTATCTCTTTTTTTAAGGATAGATAGGTTTCAATCTCCTCAAAGAAAAGTGTTGCACAACACTCACATACGTGTATAGATAAATCATACACACACACACACACACACACACACACACACACACATACTTGTGCTTAACACCTTATTAAAGTTCTACAGCAGATTGGACTGTAGAATATCTCACCTTCAGTCCTTTGGCTGTAACATTTTAACATTCTCAGTTCTACTCTTGGATTAAGTGTAGCATCTCTTTCTTTGTCCAGTTCATTAGTCACCAATATAGATAACATCTTTAGTAATGATATTTATGAATGTTTGTAAGTTAACATACATATATTGAAACCAATTTAAAATTTGTGTAAGCTATAATCTTGTTTGAGGAAAAATATCTAACGGGAGAAATGCAAATTTATAAAGACAACATGAGGATAAAATGTGAAACAAAATTATCATAATTAGAAATTTTATTTCTTTTATTTATCATTTTATATTTTAATCCTAAATTATAACTGTATTTCATTTCAAAAATAAAATTAACATTAAAATAGTATATTTTATGTAACTCTAGCTTTTGTTTTACTGGATTTATTGATATCTTCCATATGGATTTAACATTATGTTTTTTATTAACCAATTCCTTTCTGTTACAAATGTAGAATAAAACAAGATCTGCTCTCCTCACCTCAACATCAAGACTGGATCAGGTGTTCCTCTGGAGGGAATGGGCTCCAAAGTGCCAGTCCAAGCTGTTTCAGATCCCAAGCTATTCAGTGGTTGTGGTTTGCAGCTTGGGTGTGCTTTGCTTTTTGTTAAAATCCACTAATGAGTGAGTACATCCTCTGCTTATCTTTCTGGATTTGTGATACATTGCTCAGGAGGATATTCTCCAAATCCATCCATTTGCCTGTGAATTTTAGGATATTATATTTTTTTTACTGCTGAATAGTACTCCATTGTGTAGATGTACCACAGTTTGTTAATCCACTCTTAGTTGAGGGGCATCTAGGCTGTTTCCAGATTCTTGCTATTACAAATAATGCAGCTATGAACATAGTTGAGCTAATGCCTTTGGAGTGGGAATGTGCCTCTTTAGGGTATACACCCAGAAGTGGTATTGCTGGATCCTTGGGGAGATTGATTCTCAGTTTTCAGAGAAAACACCATACTGTCTTCCAGAGTGGCTGAACAACCTTACATTCCCACCAACAATGGAGGACTGTTCCCCTTGCTCTGCAACTTCTCCAGCATAGGCTGTCATCTGTGCCTTTTATCTAGCCAATCTGACAGGTGTCAGGTGGTATCTCAAAGTTGCTTTCATTTGCATTTCTCTGATGTCTAAAGATGTTGAGCACTTTTTAAATGCCTTTCAGCCATTTGTAAGTCTTCTGCTGAGAATTCCCTTATTAGTTTAGTTTATTTGGATGATAACTTAAGTGGTATTGTTTCAAAAAATATAATGTAGTAGCAACAATATTGAAAACATCAACTTTTAGTTAATTTTCTTTTATTATTATTATGAATAAAGTCATAATTTTTCATCTATGTACACCCTTGTTTAAATTCTCTTTCCTCTCCCACCCCTTCCAGTCACTCTCTCTTCTCCACATCACTTTATCTCCTCCTCAGCAAGTGATTAAACTCAGCAGTCTTTTGCATGAAAAGTCAGAGTAATGGTTACCTCATTGGTAATATGCTACAGACCAAATGATTTTCAAAGTAATACACTTTAAAAATCATTTAATTCTAATGTGTTATGGAATGCCAGCAATTATTGTTATTTTTAAATAAGCTAGCATATGAGGTTTATGAGAGGTATTTTATTATAAAATACTAATTTTCAGATAAGAAGATTCAGGGAAAAATTAATTTTTTAATTAGCCTGTCTACTTCTGTTTATATTTATATAATTGTTGGTGGATGCCTTGTACTATGTTATTAACATTTTTCCTCATAGTAAATATTTTCTGTTTCTTTAAATCATAACAAAATATATTCTAAAATTAAAAATCACTATTTAAAAGAAGAAAATTTTGGTATTAAAATTTAATGCATTATGTAATTTAAAAGTGGACATAAAATAAAATCTTAATGTGTGACATTATAGTAAATTAGCCACGGTTTGATAAAATAATCAAAAACTGTTAATCTAAATAAATGAACTTTGTCAAGTAGCATTTAATTAACCTGCAAATAACAGTTTATTAAATTTAAATTAGATTATTATATGAGACTTTATTTAAACTATGCATGAATGTTTTATTTTCCACTTTTCAGTTATCTAAAATTATTTCAGATGATGCAGAAAAGACTAAAAGAATTTTTAAAAAATATTTTATTATGAATAAAGTCACATTTTCTATCTGCATATATCCTTATTCAAGGTCTCTTCCCCCTCCCAACCCCTCCAGTCACTCTCTCTTCTCCACATCTCCCCATCTCCTCCACAGCATAGGCAGAGGGTCCCAAGGTCCCAATATTGCTCTATTCAGCTTCCACTCCTGGCAGATCCAGTTTTCTTCCCCCAACATCAAGACTGAATCAGGTGTTCCTGTAGGGGGTAATGGAATTCAAGGTGTCAGTCCAAGGTGTTTCAGATACCAACCTGTTCATTGTATGTGGTTTGCAGCTTGGACATCCTTTGCTTTTTGCTTTATTGTTTAGAGTCCACTAATAAGTGAGTGCATCCTTGGCTTATCTTTCTGGGTTTGTGATACATTGCTCAGGGGAATATTCTCCAAATCCATCCATTTAACTGCAAATTTTAGGATATCATTTTTTCTTACTGCTGAGTAGTAGTACTCCATTGAGTAGATGCACCACAATTTGTTAATCCATTCTTATTTGAGGGACATCTAGGTTGTTTCCAGGTTCTTCCTATTACAAATAACGCTGCTATGAATATAGTTGAGCTACTGCCTTTGGAGTGCAATTGGGCATCTTTTGGGTATACACCCAAAAGTGGTATTGCTGGATCCTTGGGGAAATTGATTCCCACTTTTCTGAGAAACCACCATACTGCATTCCAGAGCGGCTGAACAAGCTTATACTCCCATCAAAAATGGAGGAGTGTTCCCCTTGCTTCCAACCTCTCCAGCATAGGCTGTCATCTGTGCCTTTTATCTTAGCCAATCTAACAAGTGTCAGGTGGTATCTCAGTTGTTTTGATTTGCATTTCTCTGATATCTAAAGATGTTGAGCACTTTTCCAAGTGCCTTTCAGCCATTGGTAATTCTTCTGCTGAGAATTCCCTTTTTAGTTCTGAACCCCATTTTTTTAATTGGGGTATTCAAGATTTTGGGCTCTAGATTCTTGAGTACTTTATATATTTTAGAGATCAATCATCTATCACTTCTAGGGTTGGTGAAAATCTTTTCTCATTCCGTAGGCTGCCGTTTTGTCATATTGACAGTGTCCTTGGCTTTACAGAAGCATCTTAGCTTCAGGAGATCCCACTTATTGATTGTTGTTCTTAGTGTCTGTGCTACTGGTGTTATGTTTAGTAAGTGGTTGCCGGTGCCAATTCGTAGAAGGGTTTTTCCCACTTTTTTTCTATCAAATTCAGAGTGGCAGGGTTTATGTTGTGGTCTTTGATCCACTTGGATTTGAGTTTTGTGCAAGGTGACAGGCTTGGATCTATTTGCATTTTTCTACACATTACTGACCAGCTATGCCAATACCATTTGTTAAAGATACTATCTTTTTTCCACTGAACATTTTGGACCTCTTTGTCAAAGATCGGGTATTGATAGGTCTAGATCATCAATTCTCTTCCATTAATCCACAAGTCTGTTTTTTTGCCAGTACCAGTCTGTTTTTATTACTGTAGCTCCATAGTATAACTTGAAGTAGGGAATGGAGATGCCTCATGAGGTTTTTGTGTTGAGCAAAATGTTTTGGGAACTTTGGCTCTCCTGTTTTTCCAAATAAAATTGATTATTGTTCAACTAAAAGAATTTTTGAATTTAAGCTTTTTATACATCCATGCTGCAAATTGTCTCATCTTGACTCAGAAGTTTAAACATTTTCTGAATTGCAATATAAACTAAAATTAAAATTATAAAGAAAGTCAACCTGAAAACTGTGTTGACAACTAACCAGTATATTTTTATCAACAGGACCAAGTTTCATATTCTTCACTACAATAGTAAGCCAACACTAACTCTATTGTGATACTGAAATTGTTATTATACCTCCATTCTGTTCTTTCCTTCATTGTGTTCTAATTTCCTTCATTGTGATACTGCAGTGATTATTTCTTCAGAGAATAATATATCTTTAAAGGCCCTGCTTTCCAAATATTATGGTCAGGTGATAAATATATTCATATTATCTCATGCACTTATACTCTCACACATACACCTATATATGTATATATTTTCATATCTTTTTTAACATCTTATTAAGGTACACATATACAAACTGTTTACCTGTCAGGGAAAACAATGGTAATAGAAATATCCTATAATGTTTTTGGAGTCTCCTTGACAACCCTGACCAACAACTCAAAAGATAATTTCTTATGTCTGTTGTTGAGTCATTTTGCTCAATTAGAGGTTCTTTTGCTTTTGAAGGGTGTACTGATAGAAATGATAGGATAGATATATGTATACACACACACAAATGTATCACTTTTAAAATCTCATTCTTAGTGATCTACTATCATCAGCTCACCTTAATTTTTTATTTTTGAGAATATAGTTATTTCACTCGCTACTTCTCTTTCCTTGATTCTAAATAAAGAACTACATGCAACTGGGGAATACCAATAGTGAAAAAGATAATCTTCCCCAGAAAAAGAACATCATTTGGTTATTCAGTATCACAGCATCAGCACTAAAAAGATATACACAAGGAATATCATACAGACTAAGAACATTGCACTTATGTATTTAGAAACATGTATCTACATACGTACACATGTACATAATTAAAATAATGAAAAGATATAAAATTGAGGAAAAGAAGACAGTATGTAAAAGGAAGGGGAAGCAAAAAATTATGTAATCAAAATATATTCTCAAAAATTAAAAGTAATGATTATTAAAGAAAAATTATTGATGTGTTACCTAAATCCTGTAAAACTAATTATTTAATTACCTGTTTAGTTTGACTTATGTCCTATCTACTTTTGGTAGTTCAGAATAGCTGGCCAGTTATGTGTGTGTGTGTGTGTGTGTGTGTGTGTGTGTGTGTGTGTGTGTGTGTGTGTGTTAGGGACATCTTTGAGGTCACTCTACCAAATTTTGATTTGGTTTTCTGTAGCAGTCATAAGTAACACCACTATGAATCCTTTGGATGATCAACACTCACTGAGGAGCTTTGCATAAAACTGTGAAACTTGAATTTAAGAGTTAAGAACAAGAAAAAAATCTTCTATGTTGTGAAATTTATGCTTGATAATTGTAGTATGAACCATAATTAATAAAAATCTCACTTCCAGTGTTCGTTAAGCTTCTATTGAGCATCTTAAGATGAGATCATTTGTGATTCTGCCATGTTTTCTCATTCTGTAGCTATGTGTGAATCATTGAAGATGTGTTTAACTTTTGTGTTTGTTTCTCAATGCCTGTAGTTCTATTGGTGTTTGTTTTTATATTTATGTTTTGATTGTTCATGCACAAACAAATAAGAGCTTATAATATAACTTAGAGATCACTTGTCAAAGCATGTTGCCTTGGCTGTGCTTAATCCTTGAAGGCATGAATATTTCACCATTGTGAATTTCTCTATCACTGACCATTTTATTTCATTCCAAGTCTGTCTCTTCTAATAGTTGAGCCATTTTTACTATGAGTTAGTTATAGTTTGCATGATGCATTTTTTTAAATCAATTTACTCTTAGCTTGCATATATTGTCACATTTGAAGTGAACATCTTGTAGACATCATAAAGTTTACCTTTTTTATACCTATGTGGCCAGCTTTATTTCTTTTATTCTTGGCATATATTAGGCAAACCAGACAACAAAAGAAATACAACTATTTCATACCCGGTACACAATGCCCCCATATCCAACTTTCTGAGAGCTTTCATTTTCTTTAACATTCTTCCAAGTTCTTTTTTTTTTTTTTTTTTTACTCATATAGTACAGACATTCTTATTTTTTTTTTTAATTGAACATGCACTCAGTTAACAATAGTCTCTTCTGGAATAAAACGCAACAAGATAAGACACTATTTTAAATTAAAATGGTGAGTATATATATATAAACTTATAGAACAAAAATATGTAAACATTTTAAGAATATCAAAATACACTAACATTCTCTGATTTCAAGATGCATATTATGTAGATGCAGTGTTTGAGAAAATGTTTCCCCTGTGTTTATATTAGAAAATACATGTTAGTTTTAAAAGGTTTTTTTTTCAGTAATGATTTGATTCTTACTACTTTAAAATGATCATATCCAGAGAGAACACATGTCTGTTGCAATATTAGGTAACAAACAGACGGAAGTCACAAATTGACAAAGGGAGAAAAACATTTACTATTGAGTGTTATAGAAGATTAAGCAACACTCAGTGATTGCAGATTCCCCAGAGCACACAAAGAGTCTTTCTGCACTGCATCCAGAAGTTTTCTATCAACAAGAAAGCATTAAATTATCGATAAAAGTAATCCCAAATTAAATAAATTTTAAATTTTATAAGAGCTAAAATAACCAATGTTCAGAATTAAAAAATTTTTACTCAAACAATGTTGGTAAGACCGAGGCTCTACCTTATTCTCCTCTTTGAATTCTCCACAATCAAATGTACACACAATCAAATCTGTATGCTCATAGGCATTGAGTTCCTGAAAATAAATTATGAAAACCTCTAACATGAATACATTTGTGGCCAGAATTGGTGACTGCAAATCAACAAACTGTTTTTGGATTATGAAGTTAAGCTGTTTGAATTTTTCTAGCCAAATCATCATTGACATTCAAAATAGGCTGAAAACTTAGAATCCTCTTTATTTGTATCATTAAAAAGAGATTTCTTATATTGCCACTTACAAGGCTCTATCTTCTACATTCTCTTATTAGATCATAATGACCTTGGAATTTGGATTTTATTGTAATTACCAGCATTGAGGTGAAGAAATCAAGTATAGCAAATAATTGATTTGCTTACTCTCAACCCAGTGATAGAGTCACAAATAGGACATGAATATAAACATTTTCTACAACTTGCTGAACTGCTAAGCAGAGTAATGTCTTCAAGCTGAAATTTTCTCGGCAATAACTGAAAGATGATCATGCACATTCAAATAACTGACATTCAGTAACCATTTGATGAAGGCAAAATGGAGATTATCATTGTTACTATTATTACCATATTCATGAGTGCATCAGAACTGTATTTGCAAGTAGTAATCACTTGATTGACTGGAAAGCTTTGGTTTTTATTTTCTTTTCCAACAAATACCTGGCTCCTCTACTTGCCCATTGATGAGTTTCATAGAAGTTTTCTTAGACTTTATCGTACATTGGTTTAGCTATATTTCTCTAAATATTCCTCTCATTCGCTGTAAAATGGGATTCCATAGCCTGTTCCCTGACAAGCTATAATTTATCATTACTACTCATCTCAAATGCAATTTTCACTGTGAATTTTTTATTTCATGCTCAAGACTGGACTCAGACATTCTAGTCTTGGAATTTTTGCTCATGAGTACTTTGACATGAATATTGCATTGTAATTTTCTATTTACTTTACAATTTCTGTACTACAGTGAGAACTTCTTAAAAGTAAAAAAGCAAGCATGATTTATTCAGGTCTGTATTTCTGATATGGGACACCATACTGAAAATATAATTTTTTGTTATATGATGTGTTGTCTGACCTATCGTAAAATAGGTACACAATTGCTTAGGCTTTATGGGACACAAAGGATCACTGTCCTTATTTTTTAAAAAATATAGAACCTTTTACATATTTGACTGGCATCTGTCTACTGACAACATACTGTCTTTGATATTCTGCATATTTTTGTGTATGTACTACCAAAGAAAGCACAGAACACCTTATGTTTAAAGGACACAATAGAGAATGACCACAAAAATCTATCACTTACTACAAATAGAAATCTTTATTCTAAGAAAGGATTCTTTTTAAACCTATGCAAGATTTTGTTTTACAAAGTAACTTAAAAGTTATATGTATATGTATTTTGAATATGGAGCATTTTGTCAAAACATCTGTCCAGATATCTCTAGCATAAGCAACTATGAAACAAGTTTGCATATGTTTGCAATTTTTACACCCCTGAATGATTTTTTTTTTACTTTCTCCCCTGCCTCTCCTTTCTTCTCTCATTTTCAGTAGTTGTGTGTGAATATTCTTTTCTATTCCATGATAAAATTGCTTTATTGACAGTTCATCTATTCCTTCTACATATTTATATGAACCCCATGAGTCAATTACAGTTAATTTTTTTACTAATCATAATTACTTTCTCCGTTACTCAGATGTTGCCCAACATACAATGAATTGGGTATATTTGTAAAATTATATTTGCTAGAGAGATTTTAGATTTCCAAAATATCTTTTCAAATTAATCATACATCATCCAAGCTGGGATACATTTTGAAAACTTCTTTAATCTTGGGTAACTTTGGCTCACAGTTGCCTTGAAGTAGGATCCAAGCTTTTTCAAGTTTCCAGCTGAACATGATGCACATACATTGAAAATCTGCTCCCTATTATATCCTTTGACTTTAAGTTGGAAAAGAACTGCTTTTCATCTGAATATGTATTTAAGAAAGTAATACACACAATCCCCCATATTGTAATAGACATAAGCTTTTGATATATGAAAATTTATATATTGTTTTTCTATAACATCTAAATTATTGTTATTATCTGTCATGAAATTGGTTCCTTCCATAGAATGAAGTACACAGATTATCTTTTATGTTCTCAATATGTCTCTAACAGGATATGGGAAAAAATAGTTGTGCTACAATAATCTAAAATTATTTTTTGTTGTTATCTACATTCATGTTCAATGCATGTAATATGTTCTAAATCTTTATTTCACAAAGTATTGAAATAATGTTTGGTTGTTTACCATGCATGAACTTCATACATATATCAAAATTATGTCTTAGGGATACAATGTTATTAGAGATTAGTATTGGCTCTGATGGTATTAGGAAAATTTGATATTCTTCACTAGTGTAGTAATAAATATGCTTTAATGATTACATCAGCACTGTGAAACAGTAGATCTAGACTAAAAAAGCAAAAAGGCAAAAGCAATACTCTAAACCAGGAAGAAATAGACATTTTTCTCCAGATGCTATTGCTGTGAGTTTTAGAGAAACAAGCATGTGCTGTGAAGAGACACATCTTTTGCTTCTTCAGCTTTTGTCCAGTGGCCAGGTTTTCAGCTTCCAGTTCTAGAATCCAGCTACTCTAGAGAACACTTAGGAAATTGAAAGCTACTAAATAAATTGACTCATTTGTCATATTCTTATTTGCCACTTATGTGTTTTATGGTAGAATTTCATATATTTCAAAAATTCAGTTTTGGCATCGTATTTGCAACAATATTTTATATGCTTTAATAAATATTATCTTTAATTTATATAATTGTAAGAAAACTTTTCTCATTACTTTATATAACTTTTTAAGTTCCTGATAATGTGCACAAAACAAGTTTATATTCACCTGAAATTTAGAGTAATCAATTACATTTTTCTTACCCTTAGCACCAAGTCATAGCTAAGAGAAAAATTTGACTTTGTAGAATCTCAATTTTATCCTTCTTTACACCTCAATGCCTATAATTTGGATTCTATATTCTTGCATTTGACATATTATATTCTCTCTCTCTCTCTCTCTCTCTCTCTCTCTCTCTCTCTGTGTGTATTACTTATGGCTTATATATTTTCAATATATATTGTGTCCTACAATCATTGATTAAAAATAATTGGATTATTTTTTTTAAAAATCTTTTATATGTCTTTGATATCATGATAGAATTAATAGTTGTGAGTGTATGCTCATATATATAAAACATTTTTAATATAGGCATGAAGATATTTTAGAATAAAGTATACGTGTTGGTGTGTTACTTGACTACAGGTGTACAATAACTGTCTAGAGTATGAAATGCTCTTGTTTACGCCAGCATCTTGCTAAGAAACCTTGTTTGCCTTAGAATTAACTACAGAGAGCATCTTGACCTTGAATTTACATTATCTATATCTATATCTATATCTCTACTTTTTCTTTCAAGTGCTCCAACATGCCTGGCTTAGCATATACTTAATTTTTTATACTATATCAAATAAGGTTTGCAAATAAGGTTTAACAGATTTAAAGTTGTCTGCAAGAAATTGGCCATCAGTAAAAAGGAATATGTCCCAAACTTAAAAGTAACAAATTACGGTACTCAATAGCTAGCTATATGCTGAGAATGTCAATAATGCAGCATAAAATTAAGAAATGATAAAACTGAACCAGACAGATGACACAGTATGCAATTTCTTTCCACACAAACCTTGTGACCTGAGTTTAAAGATATGGTCAGTTTGTCAAGATTCTCCTTTGAAACCTATGACTGTGTCTTCAAATTCAAATTCAAATTCACATACACATACACACACACACACACACACACACACACACACACACACATGCACACATCATTTTCCATGCTAACAAAATAATAATAAATCCTAATAATAAAATGAGATTCATGAACAACTAATACTAAAATAAGTTTAAAATCGGTACAGATATTTGTTTAAAAAGAAAAATTACTTTGTTAGTAGTTGAAAACTAAAATTTCAACATCACATGCTGGAGTTTAATAATATACTGAGAATAAGGCATAATTTTTCAGCTTCAAATGACAATGTCTGCTGTTAATATGATTTTAATGATGAAAGCCTGAACACATTCCTCAAAAATAAAGACACTGTTATAATGTACAAATAACTGTTATTCACCAATTCATAGACACAGCTGCCCATTGTGATAAATCGGGTTTGAAAGAGATAATAGTTTTGTTTTTTGATGGCAAGATTTTTGTAATTACAGAAAATCAGTAGAAATGTATAAAATAACCCACTAAGTTTAATAATCAATTAGCAAGATCAACTTACTAAGCTTAATCTCAAAAATATAATTATCTTTCTATTTAATGGCATATAATTGGGAAGCTAAATAACTCATGCTATCCACAAAATCATCACAATATGAAATTCTTAAATAATACCAAATGCATTAAAGCAGGGCAATGGAAACAAACAAAATCAATAATAAGGATTAAATAAATGTTCTCTGATTACAAATTTTGATCTTGTAAAGTTTTTGATTTTTTCTTAATTTACAAATTTAAAGCAATCCCAACGAAAGTTTAATAACCTCTTTTATTTATATTGACACTGTAAACTTAAAATATACTTGAAAATACAAAAAGCAGAGTAGGTGGAACAATGATGAAAAAAATGATCACATTTGAAGGTCCAGGATTATTTTAAAGCAGCTATATTTCAGATATCAAGACATGGATTATAACATAGGCATATGAATTTTAATTTATGTAGAACTAGATATACACATACACACAGAGAGCCAACAATTATTTCCCTTTTAAAGGTAAGAATCTTGAAAGAGAAAAACCAGTTGTAAGAATAGATATGAAATGGCTGTCTTTATGTATTGCGTCTTAGCCCAGTCATTTTTTCTAAATTTGCATAGGTAGCTGTTCAATAATTCTTGTAAGATATAAAATTATTTATTGAATCATCATATATTTCTAATAATTATGTATTCATTATCCACAAAATGGCTACAAAAACATTTTAATTGAAAATTTATGGTAAATGTATTCATATATGACAAAAGTAAAAACAAACCTTGGTTCAGCTCTAATTTTTGTTTTTCTCACTGGACTTCACTTCTCTGAGCCTGAAGTCTCTCATAGGTTTAGTACGACCAGTTTCTATAATTTCCTTGAGAGCACCTTTTTCCTTCCCAAGCCATCCCCACCCACACTGGGCTGTCCTCTACCTTTCTTCCCAGTACATTATTTTTATGTCACACATCACTAAATAATAAATCTTTGGCTTTTCTTTTTATACCTGAAATTCAGTGGAATAGAGAGTCTTATTATTTAATTTACTGAGGTGTTTTGATTGTTTGTTTGCTTCCTTGGTTTTTGAGGAGAGGTTTCTGTGTTTTAGCCTGACCTGGAACATACTGTGTAGCCCAGGCCGTATGAGATCTTTACATCGTCTAAATTGTATCCCACTACCGTGACTAAAATTTTTATTTTTTATCGTGGATTTAAATCAATACCAGTCATTTCATTAATACACAACTATTGCACAAATTCTATTTGATCTTATAATAAAAACCTGGAGCTAGATGTTGGGGAAAAGCTGAAAGATCAGAGTCAGAGGAACAAGCCACAGCCAATTCTCACCCAGCAGCTCCTCAGACCTATCTCCTCCATGAATTCCTTGACTGAATGCCTGAGTCAAAGTGAAAAGGAAGTGCAGGCAAAGGGCTCAACTGCTTCCTCCCACCTTATCTTTCTTATTTAGCCCAGCTATCTCACTTCCTGGTTCAACTTTCTTTGTGCTAAGATTAAAGGTAAGTATGTTTCTAAAATACTAGGATCTCAAGTGCTGGGATTAAAATTGTGTGCCATCACTGCCTGGCTCAGTTTGGCTAGAATTCACAGAGACCAATCTCTGCCTGGATCTCTGCCCTCTATCCAGCCCCCAGGGCTAGGATTAAAGATATGAATCACTACTCCCTGACCATTTTGCTAACTCTGATGGTAGCTCTGTCCTCTGATTTTCAGTCAAACTTTATTATATATATGATACATCACCAGACAAAGCAAGTGTTCATTGATCTTTATTGAAAGTATCAATTCAATGATAAAGTAAAACTGGAACCCTTTTTTCAATCTTATTTTTGTTTCACTTTCTTTTTTCTAAATACTAAGCTGATTTTCAATTCTGTTTTTACTGTTTACATTATTTCTAGGAAAAGATGTATAAAATTAGAAATAAAAAATAACAGAAAAGTAACTCCCAGGGTATAGAAAATCATTTCACAAAATGTTGTAAAACATCTTGTTCAGAAAAATTAAGAGAACAAATCAAAGAATCAAAATGAACAAACCAACTATGGGCCCAGCAAAATGGTTCAGCAAATCTTGTGCAAGGTTGGAAATCAATTCCTATCCCTGAAATCTACAGCAGAAGGAAATCATTGATTCTTTAAAGTTATTCTCTGAGAATCACATGTATCTGCACACACACACACACACACACACACACACACACACACACACACACACACCATTACCACAACTCACTTCTATATTCAATAAGAAAATTAATTATCTTTTTTCTGGAACCTCAAAAGGATGAGAAGAAAGTCACTCCTGAATAAAATCCCAGAGAGAAAGGAAAGAAACTAAAATAGTATTGGATGCAAACAACAGAGATGGCTGTAGAATAATAGTAACAAAGTAACACTCAGCAGGGTGGGTTGTGTGAAACGTATACCCATTCACACAAAGATTCTGAAATTCCAAGAGGACCAGAGAAACACAACAACACTAGTAGATACAAATGATATGTCATGTTGAGCTATTCTAGAAATATTCCTGGACACTTTACCTGAGACAAACAGCTTTTCACCAAATCCTTTGAAATAAATCACTGTTGTAGAAATATAAGTTCTTTAGTATACAAAGTTATAGAAACAGTCTTATTTATTATTGCCACCAAGTTATCAGGATAGGGCATCAAAACAGAAAACAATTTAGTATCTAAATAACAGACTTATTTTTCAAATATGTTGTGATATTCTTCAGATTAAAATAGGATAGATGAATTCTTTATTCAGTAAAATATACTAACTGCATATCTTTATTAAGCCATGCCCCAGAATTTTTTCTGTATTTGTGAGTTATGTACACTCATCTAATATTTCAGAATTATAGACAGAGAATTCTATTTATTTTTACTTTGATGTACATGTATCAATTGTCCATTTTAATCACAGGAGAATAGAAGAAATAAATAATTCACCTTAAATTTGTATCTAAAAACCGAAATCTATACTAATGTAAAGTATTTTGAGATTAACAATTGTTTGGGGAGTTAAAGCAGATTCAATAATCTATCCTTTTTTTAAAACTTTTGATTTGCATAAGGTAGACTTTTTATTTTTTCTTTTTTTATATATTCTTTTTTATTATTATTATGAATAAATTCACATTTTCTCTCCATGTATATCCTTGTTCAAGGTCCCTTCTCCCTCCCAGGCCCTCCAGTCATTCTCTCTTCTCAACATCTCCCCATCTCCTCCCCAGCAAGGGCAGGAAGTACCAAGGTCCCAATGTCCCAATATGGCTTAGTTCAGCAACCACTACTGGCAGATCCAGTTTCCTCACCCCAACATCAAGACTGAGTCAGGTGTTCTTCTAGAGGAAGTAAGATCTAAGGTGCCAGTCCAAGGTGTATCAGATCCCAAGCTGTTCAGTGGTTGTGGTTTGCAGCTTGGACATCCTTTGCTTTTTGCTTTTTTGTGTAGAGTCCACTAATGAGTGACTATGTCCCCTTCTTATCTTTCTGGGTTTGTGATACCTTAATCAGGAGGATATTCTCCAAATCCATCCATTTGTCTACAAATTTTAGGATATCCTTTTTTCTTACTGCTGAGTAGTACTCCATTGTGTAAATGTACCACAGTTTGTTAATCCAGTTTTCAGTTGAAGTGCATCTAGGTTGCTTCCAGGTTCTTGCTATTATGAATAATGCTACTATGATCATAGTCAAGCTAATGCCTTTGGAGTGCAAATGTGCTTCCTTAGAGTATACACCCAGAAGTGGTATTGCTGGATCCTTGTGGAAATTGATTCCCAGTTTTTTGAGAAACCATCATACTGCATTCCAGAGTGGCTTAACCAGCTAACACTCCCATCATCAATGGAGGAGTTTTTCCCTTGCTCCAAAACCTTTCCAGCATTGGCTGTCATCAGTGTCTTTTATCTTAGCCAATCTGATATTTCTTATATCCCTCCTTTTTTCTTTAGAAAGAGATTGTATTTATAACTAACCCCTTTAAATTAAAAATAAACATTCATAAACAATATTTTGAGAATTTGGGCATAGCTCTCTATACTATTTTCTGCTGATTGGGGATGCTGGCAATCTAATGGGGATTCTGAGAAAATTTAGAATTACGATCAACTGTTGACTGGAATAGTCTGTTTGGCTGCATGGTCTCAGCTAGTTGCCTTAAATCTGTTCTGGATATTGGATCATCTGGACTATTATTTACATTGCAAACCTCTCGAGGTGGGGGGGGGGTTCCTTGATGGAATCATATTAACCTCAAAAGAATCCACAGCTTCTCATCCTCTGTGGAAACAAAAGCAGAACCTCTTTTCAAAAAAAGAAAAAAAAATATCCTTAGACCCAAATTTTGAAGTCAAACACTTCTAAAAGATATACGTTAAACTTAGCAGTCCCCATAATCAAATATCTCTCTGAAGTTAAAATTTTCAAAGAAAACAACGTAATATATAGTATCCAGACTCTGTTTATTTTCCATCTTTATGTGGCTTTTTATTAAAATTGTATTTCTACTTTAAGGACTTCCATTGCCATTTCTTTTTTTTACCTCCAAGCCTACATATATTTTTAAACACATTGTAACCTACTTACTGGTTTTTTATACTTTGAATCTGTTTTAACTGTAATCCTTTTCTGAACAAGAGAGTTTTTAAACTGATAAGCTGCATAGCTAGGACTAAAGCAAGGTTTTGGATGCTGGCTCTGCCTTGCCCAGCTTTTCAGCATGGAGCAAGTACCAATGTAAACCACAACTACCTCCCCAATTCTGGGCAGTAGTACTAAGTAGCATGGAAATGTGTTTTTTCAGCCCTCAACTGTGCTCCCAAGTCTGTAGGTGCAGCTGGGAGAAGCCTCTTTGTGTCAGCCTTTTTGTATCATGAGAGATTGTGAGAATCTACCATGTTGCCTCTTAAACCCACCATGGCCAGGTGACAAGTCTTTGTACCGCCATTGCCGGTAATGAGCAACATGTACCACCATTGCTGGTAATGAGCAACATGAAGCTCGCTCTCTCTCTCTCTCTCTCTCTCTCTCTCTCTCTCTCTCTCTCTCTCTCTCTCTGGTTCAGGTTTTAGGTGAAAATTTTTGCCACCAAGTTTGTGTGCCAATTATAGTCAGAAAATTTTCCAGCCAGGCTTTTTTTTGATTCCACCCGGTTTCTGTAGCCATTTATAAAATAATTGACTCAGAGTCTTAATATTAATTATAAACTGTTTGGTCTATGGCTCAGGCCATCACTAGCTAGCTCATGCATCTTAAATTAACCCATTTCTAATAATATATTTATTGTCATGTGATCAGTGGCTTATCAGTACAGTCACATCTTGTTCATCAGATGGCTTTCAGCATCACCCCTGGCTCAGCCTTCTTTCTATATCTCTGCTTACCATAGGCAGAAAAGCTTCTTTATAACTAATGGTAGCATCACATATTCACAGTACCCAGAAATTTATTCCACAGAAAAATATACAATTCAAAAATAAAAGAAATAGTTAAAATAATTTTTCTTTATGCTATAACAATTTAATGTCCAACACACCTGGTTGAATACGTTAATGTGGCATAAGATCATTTTCCATTCTTTTGATATTATTATTTATATATGTTTCAGAAAATTTTAGAAAGTCTAATCAAAGTAAGATCGTAAACTTGTATTTTTTTATCCATCTCTGTTTTTTCCCTTGTTTTGCTTCTCTCCTATTATCATTTTTTCTTCCCACCTTACTTCTCTTTCTTCTTTTTTTTTCTTTTTTTGATATAGAAGCTCATTTATTCCAGACTATTCTCAGAATCATTATATAATGGAAGTGGGTTGTGGAATTTTCCTCCACCTCCTATGTTTTGTCATTAAATGACTGTAACCATCACATTCATTTGAGAAATTTATCTCTGTTATTTCTCAATCTTGAAGTCTATCACCATGGTAGTAATGAATTGATAATATCAAATGTCCTTAAGTAACAATTTCACTTGTTAATAGAGGGCATGAAAAACTGCAGGGAACAAGTAGATTTTGTGCCAGAAACCTAGTGGTTAATTACCTCAAGAGATTTTGACATGTCCTAGGTGATCAACAAAGCATAAACTGTAGTTTAATAGACTTTTATAACCTCACTTGCAGCTGATTCTACCCAGCTTCTTAGTGGCTATCATTAAATCAACTTTCAAGAATAGAATCAGTGAAGTTGTTGAAACAACATTTAGAAATATTTCCCATTAGCATGTCAAAAAGTGAAAGAAAATAGTCAAAAAATGTTTGCAATAGCTATCAAAATGATTCAATGCATACGTGCTTTCCAGGAAAGATTAATAACTAGTGTTTAATCTAGGGATGTGAAATAAAGGTAGAAGGAGAAAAGGAACTCCTCAAAGATGTTCTCTGACATAAACACAGAGAGACAGAGATAGACAGAGACAGACAGAAAGAGAGAGAGCATCACCTCATGCACATATCATGCTTATACATACAAAATAATAAATTAGAATTTAAAAGGACAATTGTAAGAAAAATCCACATGTACTTTAATGTACCTGCTATGTCTCCTTTACATCTACTATAGCAGCAGCAACAGAAAGTTAGAAGACCATGTTTCCCCTTGGATGCACTCAGGTAATGTGCCTACTCATGCCCATTTTGTTGGAATTTCTACATCCTTCACAAGTCCTGCTGCTTGAACAATATGTTCTCCTTTGTATGTAGCCAACTCTATTTGGCACGCAGCATCTCCAGCCATCTGTAATTGATGCATAGCTAGTTTTGTTAATCACTCCCAAAGGCATTTTTTTTTCTTTTTCAATTAATTGGTCCCAGGTCATTTCATCTTGCTGGGCAATGCACTTACAGGTAGCTAATACAACTAAGGAGTCTGACATAAGTAGCTGGATACCTGGCCAGTGAGAACATTCCAAGAATGATCATGGTCTATTGTGCTGAGCTAAAATGAAATCCCAATGCACTGACTTGCTTACATTGTCAAAGAGGCACAAAAAGAAAAACAGAAGTGCTGTTATATCCTAATTTCATTCACTGGTTCCTATATTTTGATCCTAGACAACCATCCTCATTGTCAACATTCTGATGTTAATTGAATCTGAGAAATGTAACAGAGAACAAAACAATACATTGGGGAAGTTCAGACATCACTACACTAGAAATCTCTTGGTATCCTTCAGATTTTGCTTTTGCTCCTTTAACTTTCAGCATGGCATGATCATTGAGGGTGTGTATCTGTTTGTTCCCTCACTGGTCTCTATAAAGTTGTTATATATCAATGATCAGTTGATAAATATATAAGAAAGTAAGATGTGAGAACATAGAAGAACACAAAACAAAAATTTTTTGCCTTCCATTTTATAAAAAAAATAATGCTGCATGTGGTGTTGGCGGTTTGAGACAAAGTTTTATTTTTTAAATTATTTTTATTGGTTATTTGGGAATCTTAACTCATGAACCCTCATTGAACTCAGCTCTCAGTCTTGCAATGTCAACCTCTTCCCCTGTGTTCCCCACAAACCTCTATTTTCTGTTGTCCATATATTCACTGGAGCATGGTCAAATTCCTAGAGGCTCTCAAGGGAGTATGTCTTTCTCTACGTGCTTGCATGTCAGAAGCCATCAACTAAGGAGTGGCAAGGGTGGCCTGAAACAGCTCTCCTGCACTGCACCATAGCCTGAAGCTCAGTGCATAAATATCAACATGGCTTCTGGCAGCTACAGACTACAAGTGTCCACATGAGTTTCAATGGTAACTTGGACTGCAGTCATCAACATCACACTTGGCTTTATCAGGATCACTGACAGTCATGGCCTTCAGCATACCACCTGCCTCAACATGGCCTCAGGTGGTTATAAGTGCCATTGACATCAGTATAGTGCCCAGAGGCAGAAAGGCCAGAGAACGTCACAAAGCAGTGGCACAGACTGCATTATGTCCACATAGAAATCAGGCTTCATCACAGTGTGGGACAGCAACATGGACACTGGTACCAAGATGGCTTCTATTTGCATTACAAACCACAGTAATCCTTTGGAGAGGTCTAATCCAGAAATTGAACATTTCCTAATCTTGGGCCTTCATTGTTGCCTCCAGCCACAAGCATCCCACAGCTGGGCATCAGGTTTAGGGGCCAAATCTGTGTTTACACAAGCTCCAGGCTGTGGTACCACATCCCACAAACCCCACTTGGCAATGACAGACAATCAGTCCCAGCCCTGTCTCTCATGTGCCCCCAACATTGGGGCTCAGTTCTGCATCTCATCATAGCACACACATTTTTCTATTTTTCTACTTTCCACATCTCTCCATCATGTATCATTGTACTGGTGCCTGCTGCTGGTGGGATGTCACCACCCTCCCCCCATGCACCATACAATGTTTTATATGTATGTGGAATTTACATAATGGTAAAATGATTTTAAATGTTCTATTTAATTATTGCTTATATCTAAAAAGTATTTATATAAAAATGGCATATCTAGGATATCATAGCTAAGAATTGATGGACTAAAATAAGTCAGCAGCCTTTATATCTTAAACTATATCACATCCTTTTTTTTGCACATAGGCAGCACATTGCTTTATTTCCTTTTTTAGTTTTTAAAAATTCAATATAATACATAGTTTGGTAATAAACTTTCCTTGCAGATCTTACCCTCAGTTTTTAGCTTTTTTTTTTTTTTTTAACCTGATCTCAGCTAAGATTACTAGAAGTAGATATCCTAAACTGGCCATTTCATGTAATCAGATTGATAACTATCTCAATTGTCATGAAAGAGCCTTCATCCAGTGACCAATGGAAACAGATGCAGAGATCTACAGCCAAGCACTGGCCCAAGCTTGGAGAATCTTGAAGAGAGTGAAGAAGAATTGTATGAACCAGGAGAGTCAAAGTAATCACAAGGGAATCCACAAAAACAATGAAGTCAGGCTCATAGGAGCTCACAGACTCTGGACAGACAGATTGATCTATTTGTAGCACTCCTAATGGTGGAAGTAGAAACTGGTCTTAAAGATTTCACTGGCTTTTGGGAACCTATTCCTTATACTGGGTTACCTGGCCCAGCCTTAATACAAGGTGAGGAGCTTACTACTATCTCATGGTGAAATGCTATGCTTTGTTGACATCCATAGGAGGAATGTCTCTTTCTAAATAGAAACTGAGGAGGGAATTGAAAATGAAGCAGGTGGGGAGAAAGGAAATGGAATGAGAAAGGGATGGGTGTCTTTCATTGGGATGTAAAATAAATTGATAAATTTAATTAACAATAATAATAGAAAACTAAAACAAAACAAAACAAATACAAAGACAAATAAATGTATATATCTATACATACACAGAGAGAGAGAGAGACAGAGACAGACAGAGACAGAGATCCCAAATAAACAAAAACAAACAAACAAATATAAAGCCCAATTTGTATTGGGCAACTGCTGCTAATCATGGAACATGACCTAGAGTATGATTCACATACCTAGCATTATTCCATTGAAGAAAACAGATGTTCTTCTTTTCACTATTATTAGCTCCAAACAGCATCATGTTCAGGGTTGGGTCTTTAGTCCTCTTTCTTTTATCTCCTATTTGAAGATAATCTGTCTGGCTTGACCTTGTTCAGGTCTTATGAAAATCTTCAAGGTCTCTGTGACTACATAGACCACATATTTTCTGTCCTTATCTACTAAAAACCTGTAGTCAAAAGTGGTGTTTATGATTCCAAAATATTTTTTATTGTGAAGAAAAATATTAATGATTTTATTATCCTTGTTTTATGTTTTTTCATTTATTTCTTATTATAATCATGTAAACTTTTTATATTTTTATTTACCTAGGAAGAACTTAGGCATGAAATGAGTATAAAGATACATTATTTTTTTTGTCCCCACTTTATTGCAAATAGCATTTTTCACACATAATATGTTCTGGTTACAACTTTCCCTTCCTTCCCCTTCCACAGTTTTCTACATCTAAACTCCCACTAATATTCACTCCCTTTCTCTCTCATTAGAATGCAACAAAATTCAAAGAGATTATCATATCCCATCTTATCCTGTAATGTCAGATCATAAAGGTAAAACAAGAACTACTGCATGAGATTAGGACAAGACAAACAGAAGGAAAAGAACCCAAGAAAGGTACAAGAGCAGAAACTCACTCATTCTCACACTCAGGAATCACATAAAAACACAAAAAAAGGGGCCATAATACAAACATAACACCTTTTTTGATGTGTTTTATGATCTTTCAGAGCAGGGATTTGATGGAGAAATCTTATTTAGGGTTAAATGTTCCAAAGCCTCTCACACCTTGCATATAGTTTAGTGATAAGTCACAGTATTTGTCCCCATCTGCTGCAAGAGAAAGCTTCTCTGATAATGGCCCAGCAAGGCACTGATCTACAAAAATTGGAGAAATTCATCAAAAGTCATTTTATTGCTACTTTGTTTTCACAAAAGTATTTGGTTTTACACTAGGTACCTGGAACATCTATTCTTAGATTCATGATCATCCATGCATTGTTGGGTATAAGTTCTTTTTCATAGAATGGGCCTTAAATCAAATCCATTCTTGGTTAGTTATTTCCATGAGATTTGTGGCTTCATTTTCCTAGAACATCTTGTAGGTAGGATACCATTGTACATCACAATGTTTGAGGGTCATTTATTACATGCCTCTTTGGTAGCATTCAGAGTCTCTTCCTGAACCAATAATGCTAGAAAAAGCTCTATTAAGTCCAGTTTGATTTTGCCAAGTTCAATGATTTGTAGATTTTTCTCTTCATCAATGGGGGCTTGCTATCAGTTTTCTGAGAGCAATTTGTAGTCTTGGCAACAATCTGAGCCATTTCCTTAGTACTTTCCAGTTCTTTTGATACAGGTTTTTAAACAACATTCTTTTGATTCTCTACATTCCCTTGATATTTTTTTGTTTGGTTGGTTGGGCTTTTTCGTTTTGTTTTGTTTGTTAGGCCCCCATCTTCAACTCTAATTTTGTTAATTCAGATATTCTTTCTCTACCTTTTAGTTAATATTGATTATGGTCTGTCAAACTTTCTTATTTTCTCTAAAAACCAACATTGTGCTTCATTAATTCTTTGCATTTTTTTCTTTCTTTTTGTTTTATTGGTTTCTGCCTTGGATCTGATTATTTCTTAATCTCTTCCCTTTTTGGTTTGATTTCTTTCTCTCTCTTCCTTCCTTCCTCTTTTTCTTCTCTTGTTCAAGAAATTTTAAGTGTGTCCTTAAGTTACTAGTATGAGATCTTGCATTCATTAATTTTTAAATGTAGGCACTTAATGCTATTAACTTGCCCCTAAGAACACTTTTCATTGTGTTCCATTATTTGAATGTTTTGTGATTTCTTTTTCATTCAACTTTAGAAAGTCTTTAGCTTCTTTCCAAATTTCTTTTTTGACCCATTTTTTTTTTATCCATTAGTAAGTTTTTAAGTTTCCATAAGCTTTCTATTGTTGCTATTGTTGATACATAGATTTAATACATGTTGATCAGATATTATGAAGAATATTATTTAAATATTCTTGTCTGTTGAGACTTGCTTTGTGTCTGAGCGTGTAGTCAATTTTGAAGAAAGTTTCATGAGGTGCTGAGAAGAAGGTATATTCTTTTGTGTTTGGGTGAAATGTTTTAGCTATATCTATTACGTTGATTTTGTTTATGGAATCAGCTAGATCTAATATTTATTTCTTAGATTTTGTTTTTATTGGTAGAGATAGAAAATTAAAGTCATCCACTATCTTTGTGTGGTGTTCAATAAAGCTGTAGTAGTGTTTTCTTTGTGAACAGTTATGTCCTTGTATTTGGTACATAGATGTTAAAAATTGCAAAGCCTCTTGGAAAAATTTTTCTTTGATTAGTATGTAGTTTACTTTTCTATTTCTTCTGATTAATTTTGGTTTGAAGTTCATATTTTATATACCTGAGATGGCTACTCCTACTTGTTATTTTGGTCCATTTGCTTCGAATATTTTTTTTCCATCACGTACTAATACACAATGCATGTGGGGGCATGCACCTTTCATTCATATGCATGAGCAGACATGACCATCTGAATTCTCTGCCTTGTCCATTGTCTCTCTCTCCCCACACATTTTCCCATGGGTGCCTGAATGACAACCTGTCCTGTTTAATAAATTCTAGCATGGGTTATTGGTATTTGTGATCTATTCTTGTGTGGATTAACAACACCCATAAGGTTATGTCTAACCTTGATGTTAAAATGATGAATGCCACAGAAAAATGATTTCTGCCTTTGCTTCCATTTTATTAGTCTGTGTCTTTTTGTTGGAAAATTAAGACTACTGGTGTTGAAAGATATCAATGATATCAATGGGCAGCATTTCTTGAGTCATATTATTTTGTTGTGCTGTTTCCCCCTCTCTTTTTATTTCTTAGGCTGAGATTATTTATTTCCTTTCTTTTGTTGAATGTGGTTATCATTTTCAGGTAAAATTTTTCTTTTTCTTCAGCACTTGATATCAAGTTGGATTTGTACATAAATACTACTTAAGTTTATTTTTATCATGGGACATCTTTTTCATCTGTTATGAATGAAAGCTTTACTGGCTATAGTAGTTTTGTTCTGGCACCTGTGGTCTCTTATAGTGTGTAAAACATATGTCCAGGACCTTATGGCTTTTAGTGTCTTCATTAAGAAGTCAGATGTTAAATAATAATATATGTTACTTAGTCTTTTTCCTTGTAGTTTTAATATCATTTCTTTTTTCTACACTTTTAGTGCTCTGATTAGTATGTTGCTCTGATTAGTATGTACCAAGGGAACTTTCTTTGCTCACCCAAGATTTTTGGGGTTCTGTATGCTTTTGTTATCCATATAGGTACTTGTTTCTTTGAGTTAAAAAAATTTTAATCTATAATTTTCATTAAAAATATTTTTCTGGATTTCTTCTCATTCATGTATTTTTATTATTTTTAGATTTTGAACTTTTTATAGCATCACAGATTTACTGGATGGTTTTGCCAGAACTTTTAATATATATATTTAATATTTCTTTGTTTGAGGCATCTATTTCTAATGTCTTGTCTTCAATACCTGAGATTCTACAGTGTCCTATGTTGGCAAGGCATTCCTGTCATGATTTCCTCAACAAATTCTAAATTTTCACTTTATGATATATATATATATCATATATATGTATATAAGTTTGGGTTTGTTTATTGATTCTATTTTCAGTTTCAGGTCTTAGACTATTTTACTCATTTCCTTCCACTATTTATATATGTTTTCATAGATTCCTTTCGAGAGATTTATTCATGCCCTCTTTAAGGAGCTCTGTCATATTCATGAAAGTGAAGGCCTTTCTTTTATGGTTTAGCCATGTTGCAATTCTCTGGTCTAACTATGATAGTTAACTTATTTTGTTTTTATACTTCCATCTATATATCTAGGATTGGAAAGATTATAATTCTAGGTAATGTTATCTGGTCTTATGTTTATTGATTGTGTGTTTTGTGCCTGAGTTTCTGTTAACCATTTCTAGTTCTTAGAAGGAAGTGGCAAACATCTGTTGTGTGGCATTTCTATTGGGGTCTATTGAGGCCACCTAAATTCCCAGGGAAAATATATGTCTAGGTATTTGGAGCTGTTAGTTATGTAGACAGGCTTTGGGGAAAAATGCTGATCAAGTCCCCTCAAGGAAAGAAGTGTTCCACCTGGCTGTGTTTAATTCACTAAGAATTCAGGCAGATGGTGAGAAGATGCCACAATAGGTAGTCTGCTGCAGAGCTGGGATGCAACTGGGGGATGGGATGTAGAAGAAGAGAAGGAAAGTGATGATCTGAAGCTAGGCTACTTACAAGTCTAGCTTACTTTCTTCTTAGGTAGTAGGTTCCCAGGGAATTCCTGCTGGGGATGAGGGGTGGGATAACAGAATGAGTGAGGAGGAATGTTGAAAGAAAAGGTTTGCATGACCCCTGGAGACCGAAATAGAGACAGAGGAGGCCACACTAGGTGGTCTGCTGCAAAGCTGGAAGTGATGCTGGTCAATTCATTTTGGAGGGAAGAAGGGAGAGAAGAAAATCTTCTGCAGTAAGGCTACTTACTTCCCTGGCTAGAATAGTCTGCTGATTTCCAGGCAATTTCTTCTGGAATTCAGACCTGGGATAAAGTGATGAGTAAAAAAAAAAAAAAAAAAAGAGGATGTTTAGAGGGGAAGATCTTTGTGATCCACTGGAGATGTGGGAAAGAAAGAATGGAGTAGGCTGCAACAGGTTGTCAAGTACCAAGCTGGGTTTGAGACTGGGAGGATGCATTTGGAGAAGAGAAGGAAAAGATGAAATTCTGTCTTTAGCCTATGTGCTACCCCATCCTGACTAAGGTTACAATTCTTGTATGTTAGTAAACTGGACTATTTGTGTGTGTGTGTGTGTGTAAGAGTCAATCTTTTTCTCACATACAATCTCCTTGATGCTTGTATTATATTTGAATAATTCAAGAGCTGTTTGTAAGGTAGTCAGTAGTGACTATTGTCATTTTTGTTGTCAATGTGACTCATTTTACTTTAGCAAAATATTCTGCATAAAAGTCAATAATCCTGATTTGCCCTTATCCCTTATCAGTAGCTATGCAAAATAAAAATGTCAGATTAGAAAATAGTTGGTAAATGTTGTTACTTTAGTGAAAATGAAAACATACCTGCTATATTTATTGATGTTTCCTATAGATGATTCAACTTATTGATGAATAAAATATGTATTTTTGTCATTAATAATTCTGCACAAGGTCCTAGAATCATGTTAGTTTTTAAATTTAGGCCTCATAAGTGTTTGCTAGTGGTGTGGGGATGCATTATTTTAAAATCATAACTTTAGTAATGTGACTACAATAAAATGTTTAATTATTTTAAGTAAAATAAATGTGTTTAGCCTGTTTCTTTTAGGTTAAACAGGCCACCACCATTTTTGAAGCTCAGCAATTATGATCATCTACAAAGGCTCTAGGGAAATCATGCCTTCTATCATTCCTGCCTGAAGAGACATAGGAGACAAAGGGCCAAAGATTCAGGAGATCTGGAAGGTTCTTGGGGTTCAAAAGACTTAAGAAGCCTATAGCAGGGCCTGGAGAGATAGCTCAGTGATTAGGAGTACTCTGCTCTTCTAGACCCAAGTTTAATTCCCAGCACCCATAGTGCAGCTCACAACTGTTTGTAATTTCAGTTACATGGAATTCAATGCTTTCTTTTGAACTTTTTGGATAGCACTCAAGCACATGTTGTACACAGATAAATTAAAAACTAAATAGTCATACACAAAATAAGATGAAATAAGTTATAACATAAAAGAATCTTTAGCAGATGCTTGCCAAAATTATAAAGGAGGTAAATAACAAACAAGTGATAATTCACTGGTGTAGCTTTATATATGATACCATTTGCAGCTTTTGAGTTGTCCGTGATTCTGAAATTAACTCCACTAAACTTCCTACTTGATTTACCTGAGCTTAGAAACAAGTGCTTCTAACTTTATCTTGTAGTTGCTCTCTCTATCTGAGGGAATCTGCTCAGAAAAAGTCATGCGATACCAATTAAATTATTAGAAGTTACTGCAAAAAAAACATCACTCTTTAAAATATTTTGAGAATGTTATACATGAGTATTTTATTAGTTTAAGACAAAAGATTATCCTTTGTGAAGAAAAATGGTAATTGCTTATAAAATTAATAAGGAACTTTAGCAAACTTCAAATAGTCATTGATCAAGCATTGCTTGAAATTTTGATGTGCTAGACATTCTACTAGCTGCTGAGTGTGAAGAAGTAAATAAAACATGGTGAACTTACATTGAGGTCTCTACACTCTAAAATCCCTGAAAAGACCATTTGGATAGTAACTAAACTTTGTTCTTTCTTTTACTTCAGAGAGACATTGATTTTTCACATTTCTACATTCCTACATTCTGTAAGCACATCTGCAATGGACTTGTAACCTGTGCTCACAATCCTGTTTGTATAGACTGTCCATTCTAAGCCCCTATTTATTTCCTTATAGTGACCTTTCCAAAAGAGCTCTATGAGAAGAATTATAATAATTTATGCTTTTAAACTTCCATGTCAAAAAAAACTCAGTTCTCTTGGGTGAAAAGGAAACCTCACCAGGAGCAGCTTGCCTTTTAATCTTCATCAAGGGGAACTCTGAAACAACTTGAGATTTTTTAGTACCAGCCTATCCCTGTATTAACATAGTATTTCACAGAGTTTCTGCACTAACTATCTTTGGGTCTTCTCATAAGAGCCCTATAACAGTCATAAATACTCCTCCAGAGAGCAAGATAGAATCTGAAAGGCCTGTAATAGCTATCATAAATGAATAATAAAATGTAGAAAAGACAAGCCACCAGGAAAATGGCAAATGAATATGATGACGTGTGTACTATACATGAAGTAATTATTTAAGTGACATATTTACTGAAATTCTGCAAAACTTCTTGTAGAGTCTGCAAAATTTAGCAATGCCTGAACATATTGTAAAGTTGGACTCATGAAAAGAGGCTGATCAGCACTATAACTCTTAGAAAGTTTTTCATCTCCTCATTTTGACTTCTAAAGCTTCTTTTTTTCCCCTGTATTTTTTTTTCTGGGAATTTTAATTGTTTATATTTTCCAAATATGTCCCACTATATTTTTTTTTATTTTATGCTACTGTTTTTCTTGTCTGGGTACAGTGACAGTGGATTTGATCTTTAAATCTCTCCAGTTCTTCCAAAGGTCTGAGATGGAAATTAAAAGGAAGAGTCTTGCCGTATTATAACTGAATTAGGGAAAGTCTCTCTGTTTTACTCATGTTTCTTTCTTATAGCTAGTATCCTAGTAACACTATAACACCTTAAAAGTTAATGATCCAAAAGACACACAGCCATACTTCTCTGACAAGTTTACCATCATGGCTGCAAAGGAGTCTGATAAAGTGATTACTAAAGATAATGTAAGCCTAAATAGCAATAATTGAGCACAGTAGGACTTTCTTCAGGCTACCACCTTCCAAATAATGACACAAAGACTTATTATTAACTATGAAAGCTCATCCTTAGCTTGAGCTTTTGTCCAATCAGATCTCGTAACTTAAATTAACCAATTTATGTTAGTGTACATTTTGCCATGTGGCTGGTTACCTCTCTGTCCAAACTATATGTCCTACTTCCTCCACATCCCACTGGTGAATTTAGCACATCTCAGATTCTTCCTCTGTGTTGCTCTCTATCCTTGGAAGTCACACCTATCCTCTGCTGCCTAGCTCTTGGCCATTCAGCTCTTTATTAAATTAATCAGATGGTGCCTTGTCAGAGACCCATCTTTGTGGTGTTTAAAAGAAAATTACCCTACGATATTTAGCATTTCATTCATTTTGTCTAAAAAGAAAATGTTTTAAAGTAACATATCTAAATTATATATAATAAGAACATATAATATTAGGTAAGAATTATATCCATAATATATCACCAGCCTAAAAATATACTTTTAGACCTTAAGACATTTTCTCAGACAAAAAGTTAAGCTTTCATGTCTTTCAAACTTCATAAAATTTATATTTTGCAAGAATCTTTTTTTAGATTTGGCAACAAAAATTCTGTAAAAGTGTAACTGTCTAGTCTTCAATCCCATCTGAGACAAGACCTGAGAAGGAGGAAATATTACTTGAGTAAGCAAACAGTACAGAACAAGCAACTTCCAAAACTACAGAAGCATTATTTGCTGTTTCACATCTTGCTTCTTGGGAGACTGGTTTGTATCTCTTCTGACTATGGTTCTTTCCCTTTATCTCTGTTTGGATTCCTGTCTTGGTCTGTTTGGCCTTGCCATAGTCTGTAGCAGCTTCTTTATTAGCTAATGCTAGCAACACATATTCACAGCATATAGAAAGACTATCCCACAGCAATAAGGTATACAGAAAATCAGTTTAAAAATGTCTTGCCAACTTTGAGCATGTATAACTTTGCATACAAGAATAATGTGCCCTAATTTACTTTCTTAGAAATTTTTGTATAGATTATAGAATATGCATTGCATTATAGTTACATTAGCAATAATTACATGTTGTTAATAATAGTAAATTTTCTGATGTGGGAGAAATTGTTAGGATTATTTCTGTTACCTTAAATCTGGACAAATTGTTTTTATATTACAGTATTTATTATATAAAAAAGAATTTTACTATTGGCAAAAGTGACTAATGTTTACCTCATAAAAATGCAAATCTCTAAGAAAATATATTATGAAATCCTGATGTGAAAATTAAAACTGTATAAAATTCCACATTTTTTACAGTGTATCTTGGTTAATCAAAATAAAGAAGAATATCTGTTTGATCCTTGCTCTTTTTATAATATTTGTTGCCATGACAATATGAATCATGATGCCATGGCAGAGGCTAAGTGTGGATGACAATTCAGTTTAATTTACTGAGACCATTTCCTGTGTCTATTCATTCCCTTTTGCATAGCCAGAATTGACTATGGTACATTTAAGCAAAGATTAGTTGATGCCTGGGGGTGAATATGCTCAGATATTAGGCTTGCGATAATAATACACTTGACAGTACTTGGCAAGCCATGGATTTCAAAGTGTCATCATTTCACTCACTGATTTTGTTGAGAACTGTATTGTAAAGGAAGTGTGTTGTCCATTACCATTCATCACACATCTCATGTTGTGCAGGCTATTGTCTTTGTCCTTGATACACGGTCTGCCTCACTTGCATGAGATCACTTGTTTCTTCATTATTGCTGTCTGTAACAAGAAACATCTACTATAAAATACTTTAAGACTACATTAAAATTAGACATTAGTTTGCACTGCCAATTGTAACTGCAAGACAATCTTAATCTAAATGAATAAACTCTCAATGCCAGGATTCTAGGCACCTCTCTCTGTAATAGAGATGCATTAGAGAGGGTACACACTCCGGTAGTGCTCCTGAATTTACAGTGCTACATAAGAATACATTTAACTTACAAACCTAGAATCTCTAACTAAATCATACAACAAATTCGTTGTGCTTTTATACAGGTGATATGGTTTAATTTCGGGAGGGGCATGTATGGCTTATAGCTTATATGTTGTGTGTTGTGGGGCGAGATCAGAGCACAACTTTCAGAAATTTGTCTCCTGTCAACCTGGTTTTCTGCGATTACACATAGGTCAATCAGTCTTGAGAGCAAGTACCTTTACCTACTTATATCTCACTAGCTCCTTACTAGGCTTTCATTCTTTAATAGTTAGGGTCTATATGTAACACTAGGTGCATGATTCACTGTAGTTCATGAAGAAAGATGCTATTTATTTCATACTCTGAAGGTAGAAAAAAATAAAAATCAGTTATTATTTTCTGACAGGCTCAGGCTATACCATAACATGGTATTTCATTGTGTGTGTGTGTGTGTGTGTGTGTGTACAGTATTCTTGTTTTTGCCCTGGCATCTGTGTGCAGAACTTGTCAGGAAGGTTCTGTAGGTTCTGTACATATGCCTTATGAATTCTGGGGATCAAAGCCAGATTGTTGGGCTTTGTAGCAGATGATTTTAAACTCTGAGCCCTCTTACCATGCCCACCTTTGTTTTGCTAACATTGTAAAATAGAATGCAAAATACCTGCATACTGATTTTGATTTTATTGATTGCAACACTGATCATATATTATGCTAACTAAAATAGCTAATTTGTCTTTTCCTAAATGTGGCCCCTAGAAACTTTAAACTTTAATGTGACTTGAAGCATTTATATTGATTTAGGCTGGATAAGAAATCAGCCTGCTGCAATGATAATGTGGGGTTTGGGGTATGGTATATATGAATATTATTCTTCAAGTATTCATGTGTGTGTGAGACAGAGAATGAGAAAGAGAGAAAGAGAGGGAGGGACAGAGAGAGATCAGTGCTAGAAGATAACTGGTATTGTTCGCAATTTTTAAAATAATGTCTTTTACTGGCTTGGAGATTGGTAAGTAAGTTAGGTTGACTGGCCAGAATGTCCTGATATCCATTAGCCTCTGCCAGTTTAGTGCTGGGATTGGAATCATGTTCCACCACATCTTGCTATTCCCATGAGTTCTGAGGATTTTGTTTTTTGTTTTATTTTGTTTTTTTTTTAACTTTATTTATTTGCCTTGGTGTTTGCCTGGAAATGGAACTACAGACAGTTGTGAGCTGCCATGTGGGTGCTGGGAATCGAACCCGGGTCCTCTGGAAGAGCAGACAGTGCTCTTAACCGCTGAGCCATCTCTCCAGCCCCCAAGTTCTGGGGATTTTATTCAGATACTCCTGCTTTACAAAAAACAGTTTTCCCTATGAGCTTTCCCCCAAGTCCTAAACATAATTCTTGATTAAATAAAATTTATAAATGGCTATTTGACACATTCTTTACTTCAATCTATTTTTGTATGAAAAAAAAATTAATTCATCTCCAAAACAATAATTCTTGCCAAGATGGATGTATTGATAAGCATGCATGATTATGATATGTCATTTTTTTATCATCTCTTCCCACTCACAAAAACATTTTGAATGCTAAAGAATATCAACTGTATTGACAGTATAACCAATGCTAGAGAACATCTAGGGCATTGACAAACTTCTAATTCACTGAAAATAGAGTCATGGCTATTTTAGGAAAGGTGCTGATTTCTTCTTGGTTCTCCCACTATACATTTATTTATTCAGCCAGCAGCCAACTAAGGGTGATGATCCTGCCACACCATATCACCAGGATCCCTTGTTCCCAAACTTCCAACTTGGCTTGGATAGTAAGGACAGTGACAGAAGGTTAGAGAAAGAAGGAACAGGATTCTGGTATTTATTTTCTGTTTATATCGGTGTTGACTGGCTTAACCTTGCCTGTGTGTTTCTGCCTAAAACTGTAATTGTTGAAAAACAACCCCTCTTTTCTACCTACAGCTCTCCCTGTGGACGCTGGAACAGACTGTGGCTGGCTGACCCTTCCTACATTGCTACTCCATCATTTCTTGTTCCCTTAACCTTGGCTACCTATTATAAAGTATCTCTGCATTAAATTCTCTTCCATCTCCAATGTGAATACAACATCTGTTTTCTGTCAGAACCTTGATTGACAAAGAGAGTGTCCCATGCTTTCCAGGTCTATTATTTCTGCAGTGTATTCTCCTCAGTTCTCAGTGTGTTGAAGGATTATTCTAAGGGGATTAATCTAAAGTATAAAATTTTGGAATTTGCTCTAAACAAATTTTAAAAGGTACCTTAGAAGTTCTATATTCAATTTTTTACAACTCCTTAAAATACCTCCTCAGCTTCTTTTGAGTATCTTTATTAGGATTTCACAATGACTATATCTTCTTCTTTTTTTAAGTTTTATTTTCTGAAAGAGGTTTGCCTAGCCAAGTTGGCAACATCTAGAGTTTTCTGTGTGTGATTTGAACATCATGATCTTAAACATATACACTTATAAAACATTTCTGGCATCACATTCTTAAAATAATTTTCAAAAGTAATATATCAAACCATATTTTTGAATGTAGTTTAACATGCATTTGTCCATATTCGTGTGTGTGTGTGTGTGTGTACGCGCGCGCGCATGTAGCTCAGAGGATAAGTCAGTTATCTTGCTTATTTACTTCACTTTACATACTCATTATACTTTTGAATGTATATTTAATATGCATTTGTGCATGTTTTACTTCTGTGTGTATGTGTTTGTGTGTGTGTGTGTGTGTGTGTGTGTGTAGCCTAGAGGTTATATCAATTTTATGTCAGTTGTCTTACTTACTTGATCTACTTTATATATTGAGAAAGGTTCTCTCATTAGTAGCCAAATGCATTGATTAGGCAGATCTGTGATGTCACTGCCTCCTGTGTCCTGGAATTATAGGTGGACCACTATGTCCACCTGGCATTTGTTTGAACAATGTATTCACATTCTGGACTTCACGATCATATAACAAGCACTTACCTGCTGAGCCATCTCCTTGGTACATGATAACATATCTTTAACCTGATGTCTAAAATGTTTATCTCACATCAACATATATCTTCAAAAGGGTTCATTCTTGAGAACCTTACATGAAAGTATTATCCTTATATTTTTCAGTAAAATAAGGTCAATAATTTGAATATACAAAAGACATTTGTTATTAGTACTGTGCAACTTAAAAATGAATGTGTTTTCACTTTTTATCATTTTTCCTTTTTCTACCATTTATATTCCTATCAATATTTCACTGTTATATTTTGATATTATATAATTTAAACATATTTTCTTCACAAACTTTTAGTTCACAAATAACTATACATATTAAATGAGACTTCATTTATTTTCTCCAAAATATTTATTCTTTGTTTTTCTTGATGTGTTACAAATTAACTATAAGAAAACAAAAACCTCTTAACTTTTAACAGATAATCATTAAATACCATAATGTGAAAATTTTAACTATGTGAAGAATTTTAATGAAATATATGCGGGTTATTTGTCTCAGTTTTTTTCTCTATTGATGACAATTACCTGGTGGTAAACAACTTTTTATTTTATGCCATTTTTCCATGAATATTTTCCTAGATCCAAATATTGAATGGCATAAATTATTTATTAGAATAAAAACTTTGTCACACTTCTATTCTCTAGTGTTTAAAATTCCTATTTATTAGTACCTAATATAACAAAGCTGTAATGGATTAGTCTGAGGTGTCAACAATAGGGAAGCTATCAAGCCAGTAGACTCTGAAGAGAAACATCCTTTTATCACAATAATGGTGCTGAGAAGACTGTAGACTATGGAGAGTATCAGCCACATTTCTCTCACTGAATAGCCTGTCTGTGGAAGGAGAGGGGAAAGTGAGCCCGAGAGCCTGGGAGAATAATCAACAGCACTGCGGTCTGGTCTTTACTTTGGAAAGCAAAGGCTAGCAAGCACAGTTAGGATAAAAGGGGGCTTGGCCCTAAGAGTGGAGTGGGGTGTTTACAGTTTGCCACTCTTCCATCTGTAAAAAGGCCACAGCAGAATTCTTCCGAGAAGTCCTACTTGAGTTTCAATGAAGAAAGTGAGTGATGAAAGCACAGGAAAGCAAACGTTGTGAAGCAGCACTCAGTTCACAAAATTAGTTCACTATCTTCGTTAGAACTGACAAAACGCTGCTTTTAATTCACTCACAAGAATTTTTCCTTAATTGGTAAAAATTAAAATGGAGAGTATCTCCTGAGCGAGGTATCACAATCTCAGAAAGATAAGCAGGGGATGTACTCACTCATTAGTGGTCTCTAAACAAACAAGAAAAAAAGCCAAACATGCCCAAGCGGCAAACCACAACCACTAAACAGCTTGGGTCAGAAACACCCTGCAGTCCTATGGTCCCACTGACCCATTAATGCTTAGGTCAGTCTCCACCTCGGATGGGGAGTTGCAGAGGAAAAAAAAAAAAAAAAAGTGACCAGATGTGTTGGGAGGGG
>PVIH01013465.1:0-13130 GCA_004025045.1 Sigmodon hispidus
CAGGAGGACTTACAGGACAGGCACGTAAGCAGTGAGGAGATGATGAGAGAGTGTGCAGATGTGACAAGGGCCCAGGAAGAGCTGAGGAAGAGGCAGAAAATGGGAGGTT
This sequence comes from Sigmodon hispidus, assembly GCA_004025045.1. Classification (NCBI taxonomy): domain Eukaryota; kingdom Metazoa; phylum Chordata; class Mammalia; order Rodentia; family Cricetidae; genus Sigmodon; species Sigmodon hispidus. The sequence continues at coordinate 110 of PVIH01013465.1, forward strand.
TCCACTGGATGCCAAGTCCACAGGATGCGCTAGTCCCCAGGGGCCAGCGGGGAGTCAGGGGTGTGAGGGGCGGAGGAGGCAGGGGCCAGAAGGACTTGGAAGATGCTCCTTTTGTTTAGTGTCTTTGGCCTTTCCTTCTAATTTCTTTGATGGGAAATATTGCCAGCCCTGCTTTCCCTGGTAGACATTTGCCAGGCTCTGTGCTTTAACCTTGTGCTGATATTTTCCTTTAGATGTCACTCTTGTTACCAGCAGACAGCACTCTGTCTTTTAGTAAAAGACTTCTACCCATGTGCATGGAAGAGATGTTCATGGTATACTGCAAAATAATAAAGATAACAGTTTGCAGAACCACACATACAGTATCGGTCCATTTTTGAAAACAAAACAAAACAAAAATCACATAGAGAATTTACATACAAGGAAAACTGCAATGACATAGACCTAAGAGAAATGATTGTCTCTGTGTGGTGGGACTTCAGAATTTTTATTTCCTCATATAACCCCCTCTCCATTAAGAAAAGACGTTAATTTTATTATAAAAAATAGTAAAAGATTAAATAAAGGGCTGGGTGTGGCACACTTTTTTAGACTTAGGGTCCTAGGGGGAAAAGTAGTCAGGTCTTTGACTTCGAGAGTGAGACCCTATCTCATACTAAGCTATCAAAATAACTATTACTCTTTTGAAGATACTTAACATTCTTGTCAGAATACAGAATCACAGGTAAAACTATACTACCTCTGGGACTTCAAATTGGAGGATACTGCATCTTCATCATATATTAAATGGGGATAAGCTTCTATCACAAAACCACGGAATAAACCAAATTTATCAGTGAGTGCTGCTCCATGTGCCCTAGCAGCAGCACATCAGACACCTGGGTGATGACTGAAGATAGCCTCAACTATGCCTAGGAAAAGATGCAGGAAACTGAGGTGTGCATTACATCTTCCCTTGGGCAAATGCTATGTCAGCTGGGCATTGTGCCTTTTGCATCATGGACCCTACATCCTCTTGAGACACCCACTGCTCTTAGTATGCTGAAGTCCTCTTGGTAACAATGCCCCTGTTCTTTTCCAGAAGCCCCAGTCGAGTGGAATATCTACTGTGTTCCAGTATGATGTATTTACAATGAGCCTTTTCTCAATTTAATAGTTACTAACAATGAAAAGAGATGTAGAAAATGTTTTCTAAATGTTTAACTAAAATCATTCCATCTACTTGAGTTATCTTTATTATTCATTTTTTTATTTACTTTGTGACATGGTCTGAATGTAAACCTAGGCTGGCCCTGAACTTCTCAATGTATAGGAGGATCATTTTAATCCTCTGTTTCCACATCTTTAGTGCTGGAGTTATAGACATGCACCATCAAATCAGGTTTATGAAGAACCAATGACCAAATTTAGGACTTCATGCACTCTAGACAAACGTTCTTCCAACTGAGCTATAGCCTCATATAGCTTGCCCTTGTTTTATAACACTTAATAGAAACTTACAAAATAAAAACATTAACTATTAAGTCAGAAGACCTCAGTTTTCTGGCCATTTATGCTCCTGGTTTTATGTGTACTCTTAAGTATGTAGCTACTATTGCTATTGTTGAAGCAAGTATCTAATATAGATATGGTTGGACTTTACCTGACTATGTAGATGAGGCTGGCCTTAGATTCCTGATCCTCCTTCCTCTACCTCCCAACTGTTGGGAATCCAGACATTAACTATCACACTTGTCTCATGTAACTTTATTCTTGTGCAACTGACATTTGCCATTTCAAAATATACATGGCAGGGGAGAAATTACCGTACAATTCTTTCCCAAATGGTTCCAACATTGGATATAGTTGTAGCTAGCAAAGTTTGAGAGCTACTGGTAGAATATCTGCATGGAAATCCTATGTGTCTTGCAGAAAATATGGAATCCTGGCTTCCACATCAGGCCTAAATCAGAAGAATCTCTTTTGATTAGACATTCCACTTTTAGTTCATTTTAATGAATTTTATTTAATCCATTCATTTGTGGTAGTGGAGCGTGTGTGTGTGTGTGTGTGTGTGTGTGTGTGTGTGTGTGTGTGTGTGTGCATGTGTGTGTGTGTGTGTACTGTGATGCACTTGAGGTGAGAGGATAACTTACAGGAATCATTTCTCTCCTTCCACCATGTGGAAAGTGGGGTTTGAACCAGATCAACAGACCCCTTTGCCTATTGACTCATCTCTTCAGCCTTCAAGTTCATGGTTCATAAAATAGATACATACACTAAAATAAAGATATCAACAGTATAAAAAGCATTTATTATTAATAAACACTGAAGTCTGTGCTGCCATTTCATATTCTCAGTATGAATATGTTTGGCTTCTGATATCTACTATCATGGATTTTAGTGTGCATGTTTTAATATATTTGCAGATTTTGTGAAATGTAATTTACAGATCACAAAATTTACCCATGTAAGTGCATAATTAAATGCTTTTTAATATAGTGGCAGAGTTCAGAAGCCATCACATTAACTAGTTCTAAATTAGATATTTTCATCACCCTAAAAAGAAACCCTATCCGCACTGACACTGTGCCTATTCCATGTCCCAAGCATCTGGTAAGCAGTGATCCTTTTTCTGTCTCTCTGGATTTGTCCATTCACATAAATAGAATCATACACTACAGGGCTTGCTATATCTAGCTTCTTTAACTTGTCATAATATTACAGCATATATATCATCACTAAATATTTGTGGGTAAGACTTTGTTTCAAAAGGTTTTTTTGTTTGTTTTCATGGGTATATTCTTATGATAAGAATTTTCCAAGTCTATAATAACCTGGTATAAGTTTTGAAGACCTGCCAAAATGTTTTCTAAAACAACTGTGACATTAGACAGTCCTACCAGGAGCATATTAGGTTTCCAATTTCTCAATATCTTTGCTAACACAAATTTATTACAACAAGTTTAGTTGATTTAAAAAATAGCAGCTCATAAAAATTTTGATCTGAAATTTTCTAATAGCTAACAATCTTCAGCTTTTTTGATATACTTATTGACCATTTATATATCTTCTGAAGAGAAATGTACACCCAAATATTCGGCTAGACTTTGTTTCTTTGTTTTTTGAGACAGGATCTTTCTTTGTAGTCCTGGCTGGCCTGAACTCAGTATGTAGACTAGGCCAGCCTGGAAACCACAGAGATTTGCTTGCTCCTGACTCTCAAGTGCTGAGATTGATGGCATGCACCACTGTGTGTGGTCTATCTTGCTGATTTTAAAATCAGATTGATAATATTTTTTATTGTTGTGTTTGAATAATTCCTTGTCTAGTTGAAACCACTCCCTTATCACAGAGATAATTTGCAGCTGTAATTTTTTAACTTGCAAAGTATAGCCATTATCTAGGGACCTTCTGATATGATAATGGAGTCTATTCTGCCTTAACATATGAGTTGGTCAGTTTTCCAGTGCCATAACAAATGTCTGGGGAAAATCAACTTAAAAGAGGGAAAAGTATCATTAGAAAAATGGTTCAAATGTTGAAAACACTGGCTATTATTCCAAAGCACTTGAGATTGATTCCCAACACTCACACCATGGAAACCATCTGTAACTTCAGTTCCAGGGTCTCTGATGGCAATGCATGCACATGATACACTTACTTACATGCAGGTAAAATACCCACATACATAAAATGAGAGAGAGAGAGAGAGAGAGAGAGAGAGAGAGAGAGAGAGAGAGAGAGAGAGAGAGAGGCAAAGGATCTTGGTAGATGGCACAGTTGGTAAAGTGCTTGTAGTCCAAGCATGAGGACCCAGATTTGGTTTCCAGAACACATGCTGAACGGCTCATATTCACCTGTAATTCCAACACCAGAGGATCTGGCATTCTCTTCTGGCCTCTGTGAGTGCTGTATACTTGTAGTGCACACAAAGACAAGCAGACATATACACATACGCACATATACATAAATAAAAAAAATAGAAAGACCCTTAAATGATTAAGAGCCCTTGGTACTAGAGAACCAGGGTCCAATTCCCATAATTTATATGACAGCTCATAATTATTTGTAATTCCAGTTCCAGGGGATCTAACACACCCTTCTAACCTCTGTAGACACCAGGCATATCCATGATGCATGAACATACATGCAGTCAAAACACCCATATTCCCAAAAACATAAATAAATAAACAAACAAACAAATAAAGAATTAAGTGTAGTAGCACATGCCTTCAATTCCAGCACTTCTGAGGCAGAGGCAGGTGGACCTCTTTGAGTTCAAGTGCAGCCTGATCTACAAAATGAATTTCAGGATAGCCAGGACTATTACATGGAAAACCCTGTCTTGAGAAACAAAAGAAAAAGTTGACAGCTGATGTGTCATCCTCTGGTGTCTATAATATGCATACACATGTGTATACACACACATGCACTCATACATACACTACACACACACACACACACACACACACACAGAGAGAGAGAGAGAGAGAGAGAGAGAGAGAGAGAGAGAGAGAGAGAGAGAGAGTGTGTGGTTACCAAAACAGACATGGTGGCTCACAGCTGCCTATAACTCCAACTCCAGGGAATCTAATTTCGTTTTCTGACCTTCTCAGTCACTACATGCTTGTGATACATTTACATACATGCAGGCAAAATACTCACATGTCAAAAACCAAAACAACAAAATCTCTTTTTAAAAAGTTTATTTGCACAGATAGCTCCAGTGGTTTCAATCTATGGTCATTGACCCTATTTCCCTGAGCCTATAGCAGCCGAGTTCATTGTAAGTAAAGTTTGTGACTCAGAAGTTGATCAGTTCAGAGTAGACAGGAAGCAGTGAAAAAAGTATTGGGGTCTCAGTACTCTCTTCAAGAGAGCTCTCTCAATGACCTAACTTGTACTGGCTAGGCTCTGCCACTGAAGTTCCCCCATCTTTCCAGGAGCCCCACACCCTAGCAACTTTTTAATTTGTGGGCTTGTGGGGGATGCTTAGAATAATCGTTAAACTACTAAATGATTCCTACTGTGTGTGATTATCTAACATCCTCACACACAGACATTCTTATTACATTTCATAAGTACTTCAGTGACTGTTACTTAACTCTGAGGATCATTTGCTGGTGTAAGGTAAATTTAAACTAGATTAGCTAGTAATCCCAAACTCCGGTTGGCTTTAATATAACAGAGGTTCATGGAGGTAGCTCAGCAGTTAAAAACAATGATTGCTTTGCTTCATTTGCTTCATTGGAGACATGGGTTCAACTCCCAGAAACTACCTGAAGACTCACAATCCACTATAACTTCAGATTCAGACAATCCAGTGCCTTCTTCTGGCCTCTGTAGACAACAGGCAAGTCTGTGGTACACAGACACATAGACACACACCCATGTATGCAAAACACCCATACACATAAATTTTTTAAAAATGTATATGTGAATTTTATTGCTCAAACTGGAGAAGACTGAGGATGGGGGATCTAGTTTATGATGCTACAGTAGTAATAGTTGATAAGAGTCTCTTGTGAAGCTGAATGAAAAGGCAAGGGAAATTAAGACAGCATGTCAAAGAAAAAGAAGTTCATCCTGGGATCTAGTTTTCATTTATTGCTGGCTAAGAGTCAAGAATTTTGACACAACTGATAAGATCAAACCACTGTGAAGATTGCCTATAGAAACAATATTAAAATAAGATTAATGATTTGCATAGAGTCACATACAGGTAAGAGAAGGGGCCTAGGTTGAAATCCAGGTTTCTTTGCCTCCAATTTAGAATTCCTTAACTAATTTTCTCTACTAAATTAAGAAATCTGAATTTGAGTTTCAGTTTGTTGTCCAGTCAGTCCTTTAGGATTTCAGAAAAGTTGTGTGCACTATTTCTTAAGAATAAAATCTTTTTTTTTTTTCTGAGACAGAGTTTCACTATGAACTTTGGTTATCCTAGAACTAGGTCTGTAGACCAGGCTGTCCTTGAACTCACAGAGATTTGTCTGCCACTGCCTCCCCAGTTATGGGACTAAAGGCATGCATCACCATGCCCAGGAAAATCTTAAAACAACAACAACAATAACAAAACAATGGCCAAATAACAATACTTCTGTGCTATTCCTTCAAAGGCATCTTTACAGCAATCCATAATTTGATTGTATTGGGAACAAAAATTTGAGCTATGTGTGCAGGGAATGTTTTGTGACTGTTTAGTTAGGAGATTATAAGATTTGCAAGACTTCATAGTCCTAGAATTATGTTTTTTTTGCTTGCAGTCTCTTAGACCTTAGGATCTAGGATTGACTTGAAAATAAGAAATGTTGGAAATGGAAACAACTTAAGTGTGCTTCAACCAATAAAGTATAGTGAAATGTGGTGCATATAAACTGTTTGAATACTATTCAGCTGTTAAGAAAAATGAAATCCTGAAATCTGAAGGTAAGTAGATGCAACTAGGAAATATTACATTGAATGAAGTAATTTAGAGCCAGAAAGATGAATTTTTCATGTTTTTTCTCATTAGAGGCCTCTACCTCAAAGTAACCTTATGTGAGTACAGAGCCTGGAGTAACTGCAGAAACCAGGAAAGTAAAATGGGTGGTCCATTTCTAGGATAGAAGGTGTGGGAAACAACAGAGATGAAAAGAGCAGGATACAAGTGATATGATCAGGAAAATGTGGATTCTTTAGAAAGAAAGAGGAGAGGGAAGGTGGCATGGTAATGGGACTCTAGTTAAGGAAGAGAAGGGAGAAACATACAGGAGGAAAATGGAAGGTAAAATAACAATAAGAATGTCTGGAAAAGTCATAAGGAATTAACTATTAACTATTCACCTAAAAACTCCCCCAAATTCAGGTAAGTCTATGCATAAATATACATTTATAGTTTACCTGAGCTGACAATGTTCCTTCCCTGAGCCAAAGACCGTCTACCGGGGCTGGAGAGATGGCTCAGCGGTTAAGAGCACGGACTGTTCTTCCCGAGGACCCGGGTTCGGTTCCCAGCACCCACATGGCAGCTAACAACTGTCTGTAGTTCCAGTTCCAGGCAAACACCAAGGCAAATAAATAAATAAATAAAGTTTTTAAAAAAAAAAAACAAAGACCGTCTACCAAAACCTCCAACACCATGCATGCAAGGAAAAGTTCTCTTTTTAGCTGTTAGTCAGCATTGTCCAAGAGACTCCCAAAACTTACAGGCTATTGCCCTTGGTGGTTCCCCAGAGGTAGAAGGGAAGTGCTTTTGCTGAAGATAGCATGCATTTCAGTCACAGGGCCCAGGAGCCCCAGAGCTGGAACTGACCTAAATGTCTTCTCCTTTAGGATTAGCTTTCATGGTACCAGAAGATGCATGCAAGCTTCCAAAGAGGGAGGCAACTGATACTTGACATTCATAAACCAAAAAATGACCAGTGTGGCCCAATAACAATAAGAGTACAGCAGTGACATGAGTATCTGACTGATAAGCAACAGCTCTCTAATTGGACTTCCAGGGCATCAAGACAGCAATCATGCCTGCTGCTGGACCTCCAGCTAACTACTCTGTGCTAGTGAAGTCGAGGATCCTGGAGGAGAACCTACAACCACCACTTCACTAAACCAACACAATCCCTAAGAACAATCTAAACTTTTGTCTTACAACCACAGGTAAGTGTAGTCTTCACCACTCATCAAGGAAACATATCTTTGCAATGGATGCATATCACAAAATATAGAGTTATTGAGGTCAGTCCCAATAGATACATCTGCAAAATATTCTTTTACTAAGGCTCAGGAAACAATGTGGTATATGGAGCAGTAATATTTCAAGAGCCAGAAGATCAGGGAGTCTGCTGTGAAGTTTTGTCTCCTAATAATGTCTGAAGCTACAGCCATAAAGTCTCACCATCATGGCTGTCCAAACATAAAGTGAGCAAGGACATCACAGTAGACATGCTAAAGTTGGTGAGAAAAAGCCCAAAGGCCTCAATCCTACACAAAAAGTTACAGGTAACTAAAGAATGCTGAAAGTGAGAGAAATAGTCTTCCCTAGGGCAGAGCACACCAGTTGGTAACCCAGTATCAAATGGTCAGCCCTGAAAACTTTCATATGAGTAGCATTACTGAGCAGGTTTTATTAGGAATGTTTGTGTATATATAAATACATATATGCATGTAACAACAATCAATAAAGAAGAGGTCATGAATATGAAAGAGAAATAGAAAGATATATGGGAGAGTTTAGAAGAGGAAATGAAAGGGGGATATGGTGTAATTTTATTGTATACTCAAAAATAAAAGAAAAAAGGAAAATTGGAATGCCTATTAGTACTTAATGGAGCGGGGTCAAGTCATGATGTTGCATACCTTTAATCCCAGCACTCGGGAAGCAGAGAAAAAAAACAAACAAAAACATACATGTAGATAGTAAAATAGAAATGAGGAGTCAAAGGTAAACACATGTGACTCTAGGCACCTAATTTTCAACAAAGGTACAAAAACAAAAGACAGCCTCTTCAACAAATGGCACAAGCAAAAGTTGATATTTAAAAAGTTGATATCAAAGCCCCTATTGCTGAATATACTTGCATACCTTGGTTGTAAGGGCTTGAGAAATCAAGTTGGAACTGAGCTGGAAGTTTCCTTGCTGATTAGACTTCCCAGTGCCACAAGGTGCCAGTAGAATGTTAGGGGAAAAAAACGAATGATGTTACACTTTAATGAACTTCACTACTGATGCCCATTTGTGAAGCAATAGCATACCTGATAAGGGGCTAACCAACTGCTTTTTAAATTGGATTTGAGGCCCACTCATGCTACGGGAAGGATCTCATACCTGGTAATGGTCAAAACCACTTGGCTGGGGAAGTCATAGACCTGAGATAGTAACGTATTTTGTTGTTTAGTTAAATTGACATAGCATTAATCTGCCTTCAAGATACCAATGATTATATCACTAGAGTAATGGTACTCTCAGTCTTTTTTTTTTTTTTAAAAAAAAAACACTTTATTTATTTATGGAACTGGAACTACAGACAGTTGTTAGCTGCCATGTGGGTGCTGGGAATCGAACCCAGGTCCTCAGGAAGAGCAGACGGTGCTCTTAACCGCTGAGCCATCTCTCCAGCCCCACAACACCACTTCTAAGCTTCAAGGAACATAGAGGAAAAGGAATGAATGGAAGAGCTAGAAGATATAAACAAGGTCAGTGAAATGCCATCTTTTGGACAAGAAACAGAAGTTGCAGAGGCGGGTCTGTCTGGTAGCATAAGTTTTTAATTCCAGCACTTGAGAAGCAGAGGCTTGCTGATCTCTATGAGTCCAAGGCCAGCTTGATCTAATTGGTAAGTTACAAGCCAGAGCTATATAGTGAGACCCTGTATCAAATGAAAGAGCAGAGAGAGGGGAAGGGAAATAGAGGGAGAGGAGCACACTCAATAGGAGTCATGTGCTCACAGAAGCTGTAGTTATCTGCATAAGATTTTTCCTATTAATATTCAGTGTTAGATGAGAACGGGGCTCCTGGTATCCTACTCTCCATGCAGAACTCTTGGCTACTGATAGATTCTGGAAGAGAGAAGTCATTGACATTAGCCATGTATGTATTTGTGAGCCCACCAACCTCCAATGGAGGGTTTGAAACTCATAGCCACACAGATACCCATGTTTAACTCAGTGAGTCACAAAACCGATTTTTTTTTTTAGAGTTACATGAATTTGGGAAGGGGATTTATAGATAAGAGTAAAGAAGGACAAAAATGAAAACATTATAAGGGAAGATGTTAATGAGTTTAATTAGGATGTAATCTATCTATCTATCTATCTATCTATCTATCTATCTATCTATCTATCTATGTATTTTGAGACTGAGTTTCACTATGTAATCTTAGCTGGCCTGGAAATCACTATGTAGACCAGGCTGGCCTCAGATTCCCAGAGATCTGCCTGCCTCTACCCCTCAAATGTTGGAATTAAAAGTATATGCCTCTATGCCTGGCCTAATTTGCAATATTAAATGTAAAAAATATATGGAATAATAAAAGTTCATCTTAGCTAGACGTAGGGTCACACACCTTTGTTACCAGTACTTGGGAGGTAGAGGCATCTGCATCTCTGAGTTCAAGGCCAGTCTGGTCTACAGAGTAAATTCCAGCACAGCCAGAGAAACATTGAGACCTTGTCTCAAAAAATAGTAATAACAAAATTTCACCTCAAGATATTGTACTAGTAATTTATGTGGACAAACTCTACAGGGCATTTATGTAGCTTCAAATGATCAGTCCCTCTATATTCACTAATCACTGTGGCTGCTTTGAAAACACATATTCCCCAATTGTCTAACACTACTCCATCCTGGGTGGGGTAGTACTATTTCTATTCTGCTTCAATATGTATTAGATCTTCTTGCCAGGCGTGTAGCTTAGAGGAAGAAATTTGCTTCTAAAACGGGTATGAAAAGAGAAACAAACTAATTCACCAGTGAAAACATTCAGCAGACGACCTAAACCAAATGCTGTAAATTAACTGCTCATGCTGTGTTTATGTCACACCATAGGCCTTTGATATTCTTTTTCCAAATCAATAAGCCCAATGTAATCATGAGCAAATATTAGAAAATATAATTGTAAAATATCCTACAAGAGAGGCTGGAGAGATGGCTCAGTGGTTAAGAGCACTGACTGTTCTTCCAGAGGACTGGAGTTCAATTCCCAGCATCCACATGGCAGCTCACAAGTGTCTGTAGTTCCAGTTCCAGGCAAACATCAAGGCAAATAAATAAATAAAGTTAAAAAAAAAAGAAATATACTACAAGAATATTTCTGTCTTTAAGTATGTCAAGGTCATGAAAAATAAAGACTAGGAATACAACTGACTAGAAAAGACTGATGAAATAAATGGAACATTGTATCCTAGGTTGAATCTTTGAGTATAAAAACTGGAAAATCTTAATGGAAAATATTGCCAAATCTAAATAGTTTTTACTTAAATGTAATGCATAAATATTAACTTCTAAGATGCTTGATAAGCAATAAAAAAGATTGGTGCAGTGTGAGCATATGAAAACTCCTTGTGCTTCTTAAAATGAAAATTGTTCAATAAAATGTTTAATAAATATAAAAACAAATCTTAATGAATGAAAGTAACTGAAGAGCCAAACTGAAATGTCACTAAGGAAATCTGCAATTCCTCAAGAAAGAGGATATTTAACATTAATTACTAGAAAAGGCAAAATCATTCTATGTTTATACCAGAAAAATATAACTTTTTATTAAAGTACTTGAATTCAGATAGATAGAGGCACATGAAACCATTTTTAAACACTATTGTCATTTTCACCCCATGTATAACTTTAATATAATCTACTTTACTATACGTACATTATTTTGTTTCATTTTATATATTTTCAAAATATGTATTCATTTAAGCATTTTATAGTGATAGAACGTTAAACTGTTTCCACCAACTTGACATTTTATCATTGAAATACTTACAAAGTTGAATTGAGTTATTTTATATTTTATTTTATATTATTTCAGACTTAGAAATACAAACTAGAAAGCCAGCAAAACAGGGTACAGATTGGAATGAGTAAACATAGTGTCAAACACAACATAATGTTGAACTCTAAGGAGACTGACTTATGGGAGTTTGAAGTTAGTGGCCTTGACACAGTCCTCCAGGCTTACAGTGTTCCGGGTGCTGCATGAACTACCAGAATCATTTACAATGTGAGCTCAGTAAGTAGGTAGAAGGCAAAGAAATAGGTGGAAGAAATAATAGACATTAGAAACATTGCTTCGAGGAGATGTGTGCAAAGAGAGGTGCAAAGCAGCCTGGGAATTGTAGTTCGGGCCTCGCAGCAATGGCTTTCTGGTGGAGTTGAGGTTCTGGGAAACTGCAGAGGCCTGAAAAAAGCTGAGACTTGACACCTGAAAATTTTTCCTCTTTCGACATTTTCAATAGTCCGTAGCTCACGGGTCTGACTCCTAGTGTTGATTTCAATATGCTGCGAAGGAAACCAACACGTCTGGAGTTCAAGCTTGATGACATTGAAGAGTTTGAGAACATTCGAAAGGACCTGGAGACCCGTAAGAAACAGAAGGAAGATGTGGAAGGTGTAGGAACCAGTGTTGGAGAAGGGGCTGCTGGGCTCAGCAGTGACCCCAAGAGTCGGGAACAAATGATTAATGATCGAATTGGTTATAAACCTCAACCTAAGCCCAACAACCGCACATCTCAGTTTGGAAACTTTTGAGTTTTAGAGACGGATTCTCTTACATGCCAGATACCAGGAATGGAGTAAGATGATGGCAGAAATACAGAACAGAATTAGAGAATTAAGTGTGTATAACCAAGCAGAAAGTGTTCTGTATCCTGCAGGGAGAAATAATGTCTGCATTAAATTACTGCTGTTCAACTTTCTGATAAAGCTAGAAGCCAAATTCTGGCTTGTTTCTGGGAAATTGGACTTTGGAAAGTTTACCTGATTTCTGTTTTTAAAATTAAATATATTTTTGGAAAAATGTGAGACATCCTTAAAAGTAGTAGCAATGAAGTCCCCAGCTCTGAGAGGTAATCACCATCAGAGGTGATAACATTCTTCTTGTATTTACAAAAGACTCCAAACCCAGACACTGCAGTTGATTCCCTGGACTTTCACTTCACTCATTTGTTCAGAATTGGTGACTGCTGACCATCCTGCAAGTAGCAGAGACCCAGATGAGTGTGCTCCTGAATGTAAACCAGCACTTAGAAGGCTGAGGTAGGAGTCTCGTGAGTTGGAGGCTAGTCTGGGCTTCAGAATGAAATCTTGTCTCAAAATGTCAAAAACAAAACAAAACAAAACCAAAAAAACCTACCAAGCCAAGACAAAGATCCCTACCCTCATGGAGATTGGATTCTTAAGAACAAATTGTCGGAGTCAAATCAATTTACAGAAAGGCCTTATACAATGAGGGAAATGTAAGCATTTCTAACGGTATGAGAGAACTCTAATTCTTCTTCCCTTGGGTCTCGTCTAAGAATTCTTACAGCAGGAACACATCTGAACTCTGGAACTTTTGCACCATGC